>BQNB010143133.1:3520-14425 GCA_026074375.1 Tanacetum coccineum | reverse complement strand
CCGGGAGTCAATCACAATCTATAACGGGGGCTCTATCTCAGGATTATAGACGCAAATGTGAAGCTGCTGAAGCCGCGTACGAGGTGAAGAGACATAAAGAACTCGGGATGCTGGAGTGTAGAGAGTTGGAGTGTCTCATGATCGATCACTCCTCGTTGCCGCCGAAAAAACAAGCCTTCATTGAAAGGAAACAAGCTGAAATAATAAAAAAATATTCAAACGCTTAATTTATTTACCGTATCGTTTAATTTATTTATGTTTCGTATTTTTATTTTTTGTTTCGTATGTTTTTTTAAAATTATCGTATTGTATTTTGTATTTTTATTTTTAATGAAATGAATTAAATTTGTGTGAAAAAAATGGAAAATAAAATAAAATTGTAGGTGGTGGGGCCAAAATGAAGAGATATGGGTATGTTATGAATGAAGTGGTATTTTTAAGTGGGAGTGAGATGTTGACGTGACAGCTGTGAGGTCAAAATGAAAAGATGTATCTCTTCATGATACCTATCCCTCTAACTGGTCTAGAAATAAATGGTTAAAGGGTTTTTTTTTTTTCTTTTTTTTTTCAAATTACAAATAGACAAGGAGTGCAAAAAGCGACATATATTGCCGTGCCGTTTAGACCGGAAAAAATTCTTTAAAATCATGATTTGTGAGCAATGAAAACCGTTAATTGAACGGGATAATCACTCAAAATGCAATTTGTCATGTTTTTAATGTCGTGTGGTCAGTTTTTCATTGCTCTATAAAAAACATCTTGAAATTCGACTTTTGTGTGTATTAACCTTTTGAATTTCATCTTTTTGTGTATTTTTGTTATCATTTTACATTTGGGGCAATTGCATATATACTTACTAAAACTTGCATATTTGCACATATATCAAAAAACATGTTTAACTTGCATTATACATCATACATTGAAAACTTGTGTTTTAAGTATATATACAAATATTCAAGTTTTAATGGGCATATATTCAATTCCTTTTTTACCTTTCGCCATTAATAAGATAACTGTAAAGCCTCATAGTAAAATTATATCATAAATACACACAAAAGTCAAAATCTAAAAGTTTTGATATACTGTAATAACAAAAATTAACGTTGGCTAGACAATAATAAAAAAATGATAAGTTAGTTATACAATTTTTAAGTAATTTTCGATAAATGAGTGACTAACCGACATACAACCTTTAAATGTGGGCTAATGATTTGCACACTTCAAAATGTTAAAAAGTTATTCGCACACTCTAATGTATAAGCAACTGAAGCAAAATGTTAAAACTGTACAAGTTTTTTATGCACAAATGGAATGACTCAATCAATTCTCAAAGTGTGCAAATCAATTCCCTTAAATGTGTGGTTAAACTACAAAGATATGAAACGTCTGTGGCCAAAATGTGAGAATGAAAACTCAAAGTATGATCCGAAACCATAAACGAAAAAATTACACACACCTGCTCAATGTCCAAAACTTGTTAATCTCAACCAAAAATTTTTACAGAAGTTGAGGACCCTTCACCTCGAGATTACTCCGAATCTTAGGACACTAAGAGTCGAGGATTGTACTGATATGGTCGAACTTTGTATGCCCGCTGAATGTCCAAAGCTCGTTTCAACCTCGATGGAACTTCAAGCATAACGCTGAGTTTTCTTATGGGGAAAGGTCTGCGTATTGTTGGGTCTAGACGGATTCTTGAGTCATGTGGTTTTACATACGAGATAAAAACCTCTAATGGTGAAACATTATGCTACATATAAAGCCGTCAATGGTGAAACATTATGCTACATATACGAGTGATGATTTTGAATAGCTCCAAAGGCCCAAAGAGGTCACTGCATTAAGAATTTTTTTAACAGTTGTTCTTGTTGTTATAGCTTCTGGACGTATTGATGTTACTTTTGCTAAGAAGAATAGAAAGATTCATTCTATTTCATTTGAATGTGTTGTTCAGTGGTCAAGCTGGAGCTAGCCGTTTAAAATGAAAGTATAAGGAGATACGCCAAGGAACCAAGTCTCTAATACTAGTTATATGCTCTTGAATCAAGGAATACGATGTTACTTCACTCCGAATCATTTGTGAAAATTCATTTTCCAAGACAAAATTATGTTGTAGTATATTTTCATTATCCATAATTGATTGACATGTGTATATGTGGATTTCTTTTTGTAAATATTATATGTGGATCTAGCATTCCTTTTATTTAAAATTGACATAATTAAAACTTGTTCGGTTCCGTAATTGTTTTGACTTAACTGTAATGCACTTTACTCATGACTATATAAAAAGTTGAGAAAGTGTACGAGCTCATCTTATATTCCACGAGCAACATAATACACCATACACAACTTGAATAAGTAGTGCATACGTCAATAAATAAAGTAACATGTTGAGGTCAAGTAAGCCAACCTTTTAACAATCAACCCTTTATCAATAAACAACAACGTTTGTATCAAATTAGCCAACATACACAACCCTCTGACAAGCGCGTTATAATCTTTTGTCTGTTGGATCGATTTGCGTGTGACTTTTTCTTGCTAGCTTCTTACTAGCATTTTTTAATAAAATTTCTAATTGCCGTTCAAAAAAAAAATGTTTTACTTTGTTGAGTTTGTTCAAACTTTCACAAGCTAAATAAACAATTTAGTAAGATATGAAAAAGAAAAGACATAAATCATAAACATGCCAAAATTTTAAAACATAAAAAGTTAATCTATTTCGTAACTTCATTTCCAAAATTTAAAACATAAAAAGTTAATCCGTAACTTCATTTCCAACACCGAAAAATTAACAAGGTGTACAATTTCTTGAGGTCAAGAGGGCAGCTTGATATTAATATTATACAATATCAAGCCGTCCTTATATCCTACAAGGAATATAAACACCAAACTTAACTTGAAAGACTAGTGCATATCTCATTATATAAAGTAATACATTTGCTTCTCAATTTTCGATGTGGGATAAAAGCCAATTCATCTCTTTTAATAAAAAAATAGCACTTTACTCATAACTATATAAAAAAGTTGAGAAAATGTACCATGATTAAGTGATGACACCCATGGTAATGATACGAGTAGCTCAAACCCTACAGCCACCCACGTGTAATTTTTCTCACGTCATCGCCCACTAGAGGTTATAAGTTTTTACCCATGCCTAATTCCCTCGGTACCCAACGCCCGTGGGTAAATCCATGGGTTAGTTAAAATGCAATAAAATTACAAAACAAAGATATGAAAATTAACTACGAAACTACGTTACAAAACACCATATCATATGAAATTAACAAGGTGTACAATTTCTTGAGGTCAAGAGGACAGTTTGATATTAATGATATTGATATTATATAATATCAAGCCGTCTTTATATCCCACAAGGAATATAATACACCAAACTTAAAATGCAATAAAATTACAAAACAAAGATATGAAAATTAATTACGAACTAAGTTACAAACACATATCATATAAATTAACAAGGTGTACAATTTCCTTGAGGTCAAAGTAAAGCTTGATAAGGAATATTATAACACCAACTAAAATCAATAACATAACAAAATACAAAGATTGAAAAATAACTACGAAACTAACGATACAAAACATGTCATATGAAATTATCACGGTGTACAAATTTCCTTGAGGTTCAAGAGGACAATTTTTTTTTTTTAATTTTTTTTTTTTTTTTAAGTTTTTTGTTTGGTTTTGATATAAAGAAAATGATATTATATAATCTCAAGCCGTCTGTAATCTCACAAGAAATATAAATACACCAAACTAAAAAGCAATAAAATTACAAAACAAAGATATGAAAATTAACTACAAAACTACGTTACAAAACACCATATCATATCATATAAGATGATATTGATCCGTCTTTATATCCCACAAGGAATATAATACACCAAAATTAACTTGAAAGACTAGTGCATTATATAATACATTTGCTTCTCAATTTTCGAAGTGGATAACGCCAAGTTCCTTCTCCTTTAATAAAAAGGTGAAACAATCAGTATATGCTTTAATCGTTTGTAAGGCGAGTTGAATAACTTCATGTTGAGTTCGTTACCTCAACTTCAAGCCATATAGGGGGCGGGGATAAGTAAACGCATTAGGAACCACCCATATTAACAATTAACCCTTTTATCATATGCAAAAGAGAGAACTTGTACAAATTATTACGTTTCCGTGTATATACTCGTATAGTCGTATGGGTCTAAATTGTCATATATGGATTTAACTAATGCATAATGTCAGAACAAATTTGTCATAAACAAGCCTAAAACACATATGACATGAATATGCTTCAAATTACCTTTTGTCATACACTCATCTTTAGGACCAATTGGTAGGTTATATATCAATTTCATGCTGCTTTTATCGGTCCGTAGGTGGTCAAATTCGTGAAAAACAATTAAGGTCTTGTTTGTTTTTTCCAACAAAGCTCTTTTTGCCACTTTTGTCTGCAAATCTCAGCACGCGGGCAGATGTTTTTATTTGTTTTTTTTGCAGACATAAGTGCTAAGAAACACTTCAAGCCTCTTCAATAGTTCAGACAGAAACTTTCACTTTTTCCCACTTTTCTCACTTCTTCAACACTAAACACCCACCACCACCTTTAATACTCATTTGTTTTCATACGTTTTTACGTTTTATCCTTTTTTTACGGTTTCGTACGTTTTTATACAGAAGTGATTCATTTTATATGTTTTTTGTACGTTTTCATACGTTTTTCTCCGTTTTGTATGTTTTTTACGTTTTCGTACATTTTCTTACATTTCATTCGTTTTTCTTCGATTTTGTACGTTTTTGTATGTTTTCGTCTGTTTTTCTACGTTTTTGTTCGTTTTGTATGGTTTTGTATGTTCTTATACGTTTTCTTATGTTTTCGTCTGCTTTCGCACGCTTTCTTGCGTTTTCGTACGTTCATATTGTGATGTACGTATAAAAATGTTCATAACTAATGTAACTCAAACTTAAAATGTTCATAACTTATGTAACTCAAACATACGTTTTTTACGTTTTCGTCCGTTTTCGTACCTTCTCATCCGTTTTCGTCCGTCTTCTTACGTTTTCTTCCGTTTTCGTACGTTTTCTTACACTTTCTTACGTTATCGTACGTTTTTTTCCGTTTTTGTTCGTTTTCGTCCGTTTTCGTACATTTTCTTCTGTTTTATACGTTTTCTTATGTTTTTTACGTTTGCATCCGTTTTTTACGTTTTTTTAAGATTTTATAAGTTTTTTTTACATTATCGTCCGTTTTCATCCTTACAATAAACGAAGAAAAATGTAAAAAAAAAACGTATGAAAACATACAAAAACGTAAATAGATGTACACAAACGTATAAAAACTTACACAAACGTATAAAAACCTAAAAGAAGTATGAAAACGTAAAAAAAACCATAAAAAGGTACACAAAAGTAGAAAAACGTAAAAATAGTATGAAAACTAACAAAAATGTAAAAAAACCAAAAAAGCGTACAAAAGGTATAAAACCATACAAAACGTATAAAACGAATCAAAACGGACCAAAACGTTAAAAACAGACAAAAAGGTAGGAAAACGTAAGAAAACATACGGGAAACGGACGAAAACGTAAAAAACCGACAAAAACGTAAAAACGTACGAAAACGTATATAAACGTACAAAAACATAAGAAAACGTACAAAAACAGTAGTGAAAAGGAAAAAGAAAAAAAAGAATGAAAGAAGTGTTTCAATAGAACAAAAAACAAACGGTTTTTTTCCTGCACATGAAAACTTGAGATGTAGCTCTTATTCTGCAGACTTGGTTTGCAGATGAAGACGTAAAACGTTCATGGATTTGGGCGATGTGGGACAACTGGACTGGACAAATTGTCATATATGGATTTAAATAATGCATAATGTCACAACAAATTTGTCATAAACAAGCCTAAAACACATAGACATGAATATGCTTCAAATTACCTTTTGTCATACACTCATCTTTAGGACCAATTGGTAGGTTATATATCAATTTCAGGATCGGTGAGGGTGTCACAATTCGTGAAAAACAATTAAGGTCTTGTTTGTTTTTTCCAACAAAGCTTTTTTTGCCACTTTTGTCTGCAAATCTCAGCACGCGGGCAGATGTTTTTGTTTGTTTTTTTTGCAGACATAAATGCTAAGAAGCACTTCAAGCCTCTTCAATAGTTCAGACAGAAACTTTCACTTTTTCCCACTTTTCTCACTTCTTCAACACTAAGCACCCACCAACACCTTTAATATTCATTTGTTTTCATACGTTTTTTTACGTTTTATCTTTTTTTTTACCGGTTTCGTACGTTTTTATACCGAAGTGATTCATTTATATGTTTTTTGTATGTTTTCATACGTTTTTCTCCGCTTTGTATGTTTTTGTACGTTTTCGTACATTTTCTTACATTTCATTCGTTTTTCTTCGATTTTGTACGTTTTTGTATGTTTTCGTATGTTTTTCTACGTTTTTGTCCGTTTTGTATGGTTTTGTATGTTCTTATACGCTTTCGTAGTACGTTCTTCTACGTTTACATATGTTTGGTCCTTTTTTTAACTTTTTTTACGTTTTCATCCGTTTTCGTACGTTTTGGTCCTTTTTCGGCTGCTTTCGTACGCTTTCTCGCGTTTTCGTACGTTCATATTGTGATGTACGTATAAAAATGTTCATAACTAATGTAACTCAAACTTAAAATGTTCATAACTTATGTAACTCAAACATACGTTTTTTACGTTTTCGTCCGTTTTCGTACCTTCTCGCCGTTTTCGTCCGTCTTCTTACGTTTTTGTCCGTTTTCGTACGTTTTCGTTCGTTTTCGTACGTTTTCTTACACTTTTTTACGTTATCGTACGTTTTTTTACGTTTTTTGTTCGTTTTCGTCCGTATTCGTACATTTTCTTCTGTTTTATACGTTTTCTTATGTTTTTTTACGTTTGCATCCGTTTTTTACGTTTTCTTAATATTTTATACGTTTTTTTACATTATCGTCCGTTTTCATCCTTACAATAAACGAAGGAAAATGTAAAAAAAAATATGTATGAAAACATACAAAAACGTAAATAGATGTACACAAACGTATAAAAACTTACACAAACATATAAAAACCTAAAAGAAGTATGAAAACGTAAAAAAAACCATAAAAAGGTACACAAAAGTAGAAAAACGTAAAAATAGTATGAAAACTAACAAAAATGTAAAAAAAAAACAAAAAAGCGTACAAAAGGTATAAAACCATACAAAACGTATAAAACGAATGAAAACGGATGAAAACGGACGAAAACGTTAAAAACAGACAAAAACGTAAGAAAACATACGGGAAACGGACGAAAACGTAAAAAACCGACAAAAACGTTAAAGCGTACGAAAGCGTATATAAACGTACAAAAATATAAGAAAACGTACAAAAACAGTAGTGAAAAGGAAAAAGAAAAAAAAGAATGAAAGAAGTGCTTCAATAGAACAAAAAACAAACGGTTTTTTTCCTGCACATGAAAACTTGAGATGTAGCTCTTAATCTGCAGACTTGGTTTGCAGATGAAGACGTAAAACGTTCATGGATTTGGGCGATGTGGGACAACTGGACGACAAGCATCCTCTTTTGTTTATTCTTTTTGTTATGCAAAAACCAAGTAATCAATTCCACTCATATTTTGTACATTAGCTTTTCATTTGTATAATCTTTTCTTTTTTAAATCTAAAAAGATGATTTTTTTTGTTCCCATATATAGTTCCTCATAATTTACAGTTGAAACTTGGGTAATTGTCATTTTGCTGGTTAATGTTGTAGACTTGTAGTTCATGTTGGTAATTTTAGTGTTATGAGCTTATTTTATGTAATTGTGTTTTACTTTGAGACGGGTTAGGAGGTGCGGAGTGCACACCCGTCAAAGTTAGCTTGATACCGCCGGGACAAAGATGCGGGGGTAAAAAAAAATCAAAATTTGAGTCCTTTATGTCAAAAGAAAAAAATCAAAATTTTACAATATGTCAAAAACTAAGAAGGCAACAATAAAAAAGAGACATGTGTATACCATTTTAATTGTTTCTTTACCCTTTTTTCACCCCTAGTGCTACATGGAACAAGAAGTAATAGCTTCTTTTCTTCTGTTGTTCCCGACTTCAAATTCTGTTGGAAAATGGACTTTCACAAATACGCACTTTATAATATATGTTCTTAAAAAGTTTGACTTAAAAGTCAACTTTTTAACAATTTCAACCTATTGTAGAAGATAATTATGCAGATTAAAACTTTTCTTGAATTATTTATAATACGAGCATTTTTAATATCTTGTCAAATCTCGTTATTGTAATAATGAACAAATTTTGATTTTATGGAGAAGTCAAAGTTAAGAAATACCTTGATTCAAGAG
This sequence comes from Tanacetum coccineum, assembly GCA_026074375.1. Taxonomy (NCBI): domain Eukaryota; kingdom Viridiplantae; phylum Streptophyta; class Magnoliopsida; order Asterales; family Asteraceae; genus Tanacetum; species Tanacetum coccineum. The sequence goes on along the minus strand of BQNB010143133.1, from coordinate 6,064 downwards.
CATAGAACTAGTATTAGAGACTTGGTTCCTTGGCGTATCGCCTAGTTCTTTGATTTTAAACGGCTAGCTAAAACTAGACCATTGAAGGCGAAGATTAAACTTCAAGTTCAGTATGTCAAATAAAAATCAAATTGTCGTTCAAAAGAAAAAAAATATGTTTCTTTGATAATTGATGTGTGATTTTTCATTGACTAAAAGAAAAAATTACCTCCAACAACTTCATCAGCATAATCAGACCATTTGCCTTTTTAACTGACAAAATATTTGCATCGTTCGTTTTTAGGGATGTACGGTGACTCACTTTTATTAACGAAAAGATGAAGTACAGGCCACGAACGTGAGACGGTCTTTTTGAAAACCATCGGAATGTATTGTGCACTTTCCAAAACCACTATTATGCACTTTACTCATGACTATATTGATTGTCAAATTTTTTTGTGTTCGTAAGAAGGAGAGCCAGTTGGCATCTCCCCTGACAGAGTCGAGAACTCCTTTCGAGCTTTCCTGTTACCATACATTTTTAAGGCTTCCTGGATCTTATTACCTAATTTTTTACCACTCAGGGTGCCCTAGTGGTAAAAGGACTTGCTAGTGTCACACTAAAAGGTGTGAGGTTCCAAATTCGATTCCTGTTAGGTGCAAATAACTCTGAAGTGGCCACACCAACCTCCTGAAAAGGGAGGGCTTTACCTGGTTTGAGTCTGTGTGGCGGTGAGTTTAAACCCCGTGAATTAGTCAGCCTAAAGAGCGAAGTTACCAAAAAAAAAAAGACAAGCTGATACATTTGAGCTCATCTTATATTTCACGAGCAACATAATACACGAGGTGTGAGGTCCCAAGTTCGATTCCTGTTAGGTGCAAACAACTCTGAAGTGGCCACACCAACCTCCTGAAAAGGGAAGGCTTTTGGCGGCGGGTTCAAACCCCGTGAATTAGTCAGCCTAAAGAGCGAAGTTAACAAAAAAAAAAAGACAAGCTGATACATTTGAGCTCATCTTATATTTCACGAGCAACATAATACACCAGGTGTCCAACTTGAATAAGTAGTGCATACCTATATAAAGTAACATAATACACCAGGTGTGAGGTCCCAAGTTCGATTCCTGTTAGGTGCAAACAACTCTGAAGTGGCCACACCAACCTCCTGAAAAAGGAGGGCTTTACCTGGTTTGAGTCTGTGTGACGGTGGGTTCAAACCCCGTGAATTAGTTAGCCTAAAGGGCGAAGTTAAAAAAAAAAAAGACAAGCTGATACATTTGAGCTCATCTTATATTTCACGAGCAACATAATACACCAGGTGTCCAACTTGAATAACTAGTGCATACCTATATAAAGTAACACATTTACTTCTCAATTTCCTATGTGGGATAAAGTCAATTCTTCTTCTTTAATAAAAAAAATGGTACAAGCAGTATATGCCTTAATCGTTTTGTAAGACGAAATGAATACATCATGTTGAATAGATAAGGATGATGATATGTTGGGTCCATCCGACCCTTCTTTCCTTATACGCAGCTTCCAGCAGTATAGGATAAGTAAACCAACATTTTAGAGCACAAGGTACGGTTGGTGTTTTCGTGCTCATGTCGTGGGAAAAAAAATACTACTTTTTCCCATAACACCAAAAAACCTGCACAACACCAAAAACATCCTCCTTAGTTAACATTACGATTTCTAGTGTTATGGTGACTCCAAATTTCATAAAAAGTAAAAATAAAATAAAAATAGACGAAAACGCCAGAACACGAAAACGCAAGACACGGTACAGTGTCTCGCGCCGTCGTGTGGCGTTTTCCCGGACCATCTCGGCTGGCTATTTCGGCGTCAAGCACGAAAACGCCACATCTGTTGTGGTCTTGGCGTTTTCACGCTGCGTTTTGGGGAGAAACGTGAAAAAAAACCCCTACCATGTGCTCTTAACAAGGGTGCTATTATTGGTACCCCCTGGCCCAACTAAAGTACGCATGTTTCGTACTTTTTATTCCTTTTGTTCTTCAGTTTACAGTGCAACATAGTTTTTTACCAGTTTTTCTTCCGTATTTTTGTCAGTTTAATGCTTTTGACTTGTTAAACTTTATAATTTTCGTTATGTTTTTTCGTCTGACAGTTTTGTAATATAAACAAAATTATAAAAATAAAAAAAACCTTAAAATCAGAAAGGGTACAAATGACTTTTTAAGGAGATCTTTATAAGCTACCCTTTTAACAAACAACCCTTTTACAATAAACAATAACGCTTGATTCAATTTGGCCAACATCGACAACCCTCTATGACAAGCGAGTTATAAGCAATGTTTTACTCTGTTCAATTTTCATAGCCAAAAAAATATTTAGTAAAGTATGAAAAAGAAAAAATATCGGTCATAAACATGCCAAAAATTTAAAACATAATAAGTTAATCTATTTCGTAACTTCATTTCCAACACCAAAAAATTAACAAGGTGTACAAATTTCTTTTGGACGACCAAAAAATTAACAAGGTGTACAAATTTCTTTTGGACGAAAGAACGGCTTGATATTACTCACGTACATTAATATCAAGCC
>BQNB010143132.1:5326-17032 GCA_026074375.1 Tanacetum coccineum | reverse complement strand
ACTCATAATTAAAAAAGGTCAAGGAAATTCCCAAGGTCGAAATAAGACTACTGTTTCCTGTCGGTTCGCTCCGGATGTCTTAGTTGTTTAAAGGACCAAGGGCTAATATTGTTGCATTAATAATAATAATAATAAAGCCAAATTTTGACTCCGGGGTTATCTAAATAAAGCCTCCGTCTCTGGACTCGTAGTTGAGTTGTTTCGGATGAAATAAAAAGAATAACCCCTAAATCAAGCGAAATTAGAACCTTAATGTGGACTTTATTCTCATCATATCGTTTCTTTAGGAAACAATTTCAAACTAATTGTGGTTTAAACCGGTCTCCTTTATAATAATAAGACTATAAAATAAGTGATCTCATTTCACATTATTTTTAAAATAAAATCCTTAGAGGAAATTAGGAATAAGGGAGCGAAAAGTAGATGCGTTTACACAATTAACATTTATGAGTAGTGTTAGAATTTAATTTTATATTTAGCTGTGATTTCATTTTAAGCTTGGTTTGGGGATTGTGAAAAATCGAGTATGACGAATTCCCGTTCTTAAAGCCTTTTATTTAAGTTGAATAAATTTTATCTTAGTTTTTATCTTTTAATGAATAAGTGGTTAAAATGGGGCGTTTTCGAAACAAATGATTTTTGAACCCTCTTGATGGACCTTTTATGTTCTTGTTTGATGTGAGGGGTCATAAGTTAAGGGGGTTTAAAAGATTTTCTTTCACAACGTGTGTAATAAACATTGCGTGTGGGACCAGTAATGGATTAGTGTGGAGGAATTTTGACGTGCTTAAATACACATCATTTATACCCCGAAAATACTATAAATCGGACTGATAACACTAAAATATAGATAATTATATTGCAAATATGTTTATATTGTGTTATTATGTCTTACAGGTACAAAGGATTAAAAACGAAGCAAAAACGGTAATTTTCGAGTGATTTTCGACGACTTTTTCACGTTTATCGACATTCAAACGAACTCGTAAAAATCCCTCGTTCACTCCATTAGAAAGAGCACGAAATTACGAGTCCAATGGTACCGGCCTTCTATACTCGAACCTTCTTATTTGAACCCGACTAAACCTTATTTGAACCTTATGCTTTAATGAACCAAACCAGTGTAAATAAGGGTTAAATATAATATGTTTTCAATATATTAGCAAGAAGAATCCCAGAAGAGATGGTAAACCGAGACCACCCTAGAGCCTTGCTCGGGAGGTCCCAGGTTCGAATCTCCTTGGGTGCTCTTTTTATCATTTTAACTTGGCAGGTTCGGAGCTAGGTTCGGGGACTGAAGGTTGGCTCGAGCTATGGAAAGAGGCCCGGGATTGGCTCGGATACCCGAGCCAACAATGGTATCATCTAGAAGTCCACGTGGCGCTACGCAATTGGTGGATCTAATTGATATTCGCTGGCATACTAGGTTTGTGGATCCCAAGGCCAATGATGAGCAATAACTGTGGGGTGCAATTGGCTATAAATTGAGGCGTGATACCAACGCATAAAAAGAACTTTTCCTATTCAATTCTTTTCTTTTCTTGTATTTCTTTTCGTTCTCTCTTTTCTTTTTCTAGCTTTTTATTTTTTGTAGTAGTAGTTTCGGTTTTAAGGAATTATGTAAAAGCTTATTTTAAGCTTATTAGTGTCAGCTTATTTGTATTCAACTCTTAATCTTATTAATAAAGAGATGGTTTGATTTTGTTAGCTTATGGTTGTTGCTTATTCTCGCATCTCTTTCTTTCTTTTTCTTATTCGAGTAGCTTATTTTATAAGCTAAATTCTTTGACTTATTTTCTAGACCAAATAAGCTATCCATAATAGCTTATTGTGGCCTCTTCTTCTTCTCTTTCCCTTCTAGCTCGATTCGAACATAAGAAAGGTGCACGAGCTTATAAGCTAGGCTTATTTTCAAATAAGCCTTGACACCTTTGAGTTTCGAGAGCTTATTGCTTTTAGATAGCTTATATTTGCAGATCTAGTTTATTTAGGATTAACTTTGTCTTTTTAATCTCGTCACCTTTGTTTTTATATAAGTTAAACTCGAATAAGCTTAATCAATAAGTTTATTTTCGAATCTAAACTTTTAGTATTCATCTTATAAACTTTTACTTTCAACTTAGCTTTTCTAATAGCTTATTTTAGAAGTAAGTTAGCTTTCGGTTTAGATCCATAGTCAAATAAGCTTTTCGTGTAGCTTATTTGGTTATTAGTGTTATCCGTAATAGCTTGTTATTAGATTTAGCATTCGAGTAAGCTTTTATAGCTTATTTCGATTCACTCTTCTAACTTATACTCGATTAATCCCTTCCTATGGCTTATTTCGAGTAGCTTTTGTTTACACTTTAATTCATTTTCAAGTTTAGCTTATTTCTTTCTTTCGGTTTAATTTAAATCTTATTCCTTAATCATTCCCGTCTCTCGTTCACTTTTCTTAAGTCGAACACCTTAGTTTCGGGAGGAATAAGATCTATAGTTATTTAAAAGTAGTTTATTGTCTTTAGTTTTATCTCCTAGCTTATTATAACTTGTTCAAATTAACTTTATCTTGTTTTGTGTTGATGGAATCGATTCTACTCATTGGCGTGGAGCTTAAGAGTTACATAAGTTAGAATAATTTTCAAATTTAGAACTTTACTTAGTTTTTATTAAGTTTATAGTTAATAAAGTTTGCAACTTTATTTACTATTTAGCAAAATAAAGGCTATTAGAGAAATAAACTAGGTATTTTTCTTAGTTTAGTTTTCAAAAACTGATTCGATAAAATCGATTCGAGTAATATATATAAGTATTTTCTGTTAGATATAATAATTACTTTAAGAAAAGTAATGATCAATCTTCCGAGTGTCGTAATCCCAACGAGAATTGAATTGAAAACCACGTTTATGTTTCAAATTTAAATGCTTGATTATCTTATAATTTTGGTTTTGGATTTTAAACTAATCATATAATAATAATTAAGTTAGATTATTACTAAAATAACATAGCTAAACAATTAAACTATTATTTTTATATATTTTATATTATATATATAATATATATATATTATATATATATATATATATATATATATATATATATATATATATATATATATATATATGCTTGCTAAGTGAAATGTTTAGATTCTTAAGTGTGATTTAATCAATCAAGTCCTTATCGATGAATTAATATCTTTCAAACAATTCTCACAAAGTTGGTTTTTATTAAAAATACTTTTAATCAAGATATCAATTACTAAATTAATGCCTAATTATTCTTACGGATTTTGCCTGCTCGAATAACCAAAATACTAATCTAAGTAATCCGAAAATCACTAATCAATATTTCCACTTTTGTAATCACACTTAATTCACTAAACAATTAATCACTTAACAAGCATATATAAAATCTACTCACTAAACATACTAATCAACAAATAAGCAAACAAAATCATTTTAAGCTAAATAAATCTAAACTACTAGTATTGAAAAGAGAAAGAGGATAGAACCGAATGATGAACCAAATTGATAACATCAAATATTTAATACTTTTTAGTGTCAAATTACCCCCTATATTACCAGCAAATGTTTCACTAATACTCGAAAACGAGATATTTTCTATCATTTTGAAGTTTTTAGGTAAAATGCAGGAAAGTGACAAGAAACAAAGGAAAAAAGACTTAAAGTGTAACTTCTGAAGAATGTTACAACGTAACACCAAAAATAGTTACACCGTAACATAAATTAAGCAAGTACAAAGATCAAGGACAAGGTTACAGCGTAACACCATATCTAATTACGCCGTAACCATATATTTGGAAGGAAATCTTGACAAAGTTAGAGTTACAGCGTAACACCTTATCTAGTTACGCCGTAACCATGAAGACCCATAAATATGGAATGAAAATCGCGTACTTATAGACATTATTTAATGGTTACGACGTAACACCATATCTGATTACGCCGTAACAATTGCTTAAATATGGAATGCCATGTATGATGGTTACGACGTAACACCTTTATTGGTTGTGCCGTAACAGGTTCAATACCTATAAATAGAGGCCTCATTCAAGATATTACGACATCACTTCCTCCTCAGCCAATTGGAGAGGCGACAAAGGCTTCCAACCTTCGAAGAATTCCACCGGAGTCCAAGGGAGATCACACTTTACTTACTTTTTGTATTTAATCGTTCAAATACGAATATTGTAAGAATTATGAGTTTTCAATATATGATTTCTTCTATCTCTTACTGTGTTTCCGTTACCATGAGCGGCTAAGCACTTAAATACTGGCCTAGTTATGTAATTAATGTTGTTATGATTGTTTCCTGTTAGATTATGGTTTCATTAGATATTCCTTAACTATCGTGTAACCCTGGGTTTTGGTAGTACGGGTGGTTTGGACTAGCTTGCCCCATTATTAGATTATCTTGTCAATATGGGATCCAATGGGTACTAGGAAAGATCACTAACTCCTTACCTGGTGTAGGAACTAACCGGTCACCGCACTTATCACTTAATATAGTTAAAAAGCATAGGAACTCTTTAAAAGAGGGTTAATAATCTTTATAAATTATTAGATATGTTTTAGGAATTGTTGGGATTAATCACTGCAACCTGGATAACCTACCTCCCAGATGATTTGGGACTGATTCAGAATCGCAGGAAGTATATGATAGACTAAATATGCACATTCAAGTCTATCGACCTTAGAAACCACTAATGAAACCATAGTTTAACATTGCACAGGAAAATGTTTTCATAACAATAGTAATGAAGTAACTAGGGTAGCACGTTTTCTCTCTTGATATCTTTAACTCTTTTAATTTCCAATTATTTATTTTATTGTTATTTTTAATTCCTTTCAATTCAAAACAAAAACCATTTTATAAACGTGGCATTTCAAATTAAAACTAATTACAACTTAGCTCTTGGGATGACCTCGAATTTACATTCATGTACTACCCCAAGATGGGTTATCTGCTGTTACGTGCTGTGTCAGGTAGATCGAGTTTTTATAAATTTTAAACATGGGTTAAAATTTATTTTTTAAATAAAAAATACGCATCAAGTTTGTGGACGCGTGCGGGGAGCTAATACTTTTAGTTTTAAAGTTTCCTCAAATGAGAACAAGAAGAAGCAAAGCAGGGACGGTTACTCCGTTTGCTAATCCAAAGAGACAATTTCGAGCAAGAAGAGAGATTTTGCCCGCACCGATTCATAACATCTATACTTTCTACGAATCTGAGTCATCCGAATCAGATACAAAAAATGTAGATATTGAAACCCTCACATTAGAACAATACCTAGCTCTCGACCTAAACAGCACTAGAAAATGATTCGCCTGTCCTGATAACTCAACATTTAAAGTTAAGGGACAACTTCTAAGGGAATTACGCAAGATTTCCTTCTTAGGGTTCCAACCGATAGTGCTGTCGAACACATCAGTAATGTGCTTGAAATAGATAGCATATTCAACGCTCAGGAGTCTACCCTTATATAAGTATTCCCTTTAACGCTGGAAGGAATCGCTAAGAGATGGTTTGAAAGAACATCGACCGAATGTACGAAAAGCTAGAGTGATCTGAAACAAAACTTCATCCGAAGATTTTGTCCTCCTGCGATGATATTCAAACAGTTGAGTGAAATCCGAAATTTTAAGCAAGAAGATGGAGAATCCCTTTTTGATACTTGGGAAAGATATAACGACCTACTTTTCAAGTGTCCCTTTAACGATCTCAAAGATCACCAAAAGGTAAACACCTTCTACAATGGATTAAATGCCCAAACTCGATGAACTGTCGACTCAAATGGTCTTATTCCTGGGTTGACAGCTTTTGATGCATTGAAATCAATTCAAAAATTGGATGAACATAAGATCTAGCAAAATCAACTACGATAAAACCTACACTAAACCTAGTAATCGTCCAACCAACCTCAAAGACAAATTCGAGCAATGTCTGAAGGAATCTGGCGAAAGACAAGCAATCCAAAATGATAAGATGAAGAAGATCATGATAAGTACTGATCTAAGTTTAAAAAATCATGATTCCTCTATAAAAAGATTAGATCAAAAAGTAAATCACCTCGCTCAGTTGATCTCCACACACAACCCTAAACACACTTTGATACCTAAAACTGAGATATTTGGTGAAAAAGTAAAAAGGCACATCCTTTATGAAAATAAAGAACCAACTACAACTCATGATAAACCAAAACAACAATTACAAAAAGTAGTTTCTCATGAAATCAAAGAATTACCCGCACACTACTCTGCTACCCTTTAAAACAAAAAATAAAAACCTTTTTTTTTTTCCCTTTTCCGGAAAAAAAGGTGAAACCGATCCTGGAAGTTTCATCCTTCCTTGTATTATTGGAAACCACTCAATGAGTAATGCTTTAGCTGATCTAGGGGCAAGTATCAGCATTATGCCCTATTCCTTATTCAAAAGATTAGGACTTGGAAGCTTGAAACCAATTAAAATGACTATCGAAATGGCTGATAGATCCATGCAATCTCCAAAAGGGATAAAAGAAAATGTACTAGTGAAAATTAGTAATTTTATGTTTCCCATTGATTTCATCGTTCTCGACATCATGGAAGATGAAAATGTCCTGATTATCCTAGGCAGGCCCATGTTGGCATCTGCTCATGCAAAGATTGATGTTTACGTTAAAAAGATCTCTCTCAGAATTAGAAATGATCAAGTAGTTTTAATATCAATAAGAAAGAATCCCCCGCCTCTATTTCTCCTATTTGCGTTATAAACGAATTAGATAAAACACAATAATTAGATGATTTATTCATGAATGACGAAAGGTGGGGGACTTTGAAAATTACTTATCACCCGAATACGGAAGCCAAGATATAATTTCGCTCTCACCATCAGAATTAGAAGAAGTCAATGAAGATTTTAGTATGACGCTCTGTGATCCTGAAAAAAGAATGAGCATAGGATTGGAAGAATTTGTTGATATAGAGGACATGTGGGATGACCTAGATCCAAGGATTCTGTCTTATGAAAAAGCTAAAACCAAATTTTTAAAAAGCATTGGTAGAATCCATTTACACAGCCCTGATAATTTACAACTTTCTTGCAAAATAGGGTTTGTTAATTTTAACCCCTATTTCGAACCACAAACCCCTTTCAACATAATGTTGAGAAAAGCCTATAACACCATCATGAATCATGAACTAATATATTTAAGAATTAACATGGTGGGACTTGCTAAGAATTTACATGTGTTCATAGGAAACCACTAATTCTTAGTTGATTTCATCATTCTCGAAAACATCAGTGAATTTGTGGAAAAGGGATTAACTGAAGTTATGTTTGGATAGCCTTTCAAAGAACAAATAGGACTTGTTGAAGACCGGGGTAAAGGAACTCTTTGGTTTAAAATTGGTGATGATAAAATAATATTTCATATGCCACGAGCCGAAAAAGCCTTTAGGAAACTAACAGTGAAACAACATAACTCAATGGGAACCCTGTTAAAAGTCAGTAACGAGGATAAGAAAAAAGGAATCCATAAGCCTGAGAAAAAGATTAAAGGATTCTACAGAGGTTGCCTTAGTTTAGGAAACGAGTACAAATATGATCAGGAAGTTATAGATTGGATTCAGGGATGTATTGATGACGGGATGACGTAGAATAAGCTCGAGTCTAACTTAAAGACTCGTTAAATAAACAAAAGTGCTTGTCGGGAGACAACCCGTCCTTTATTTATTTTTTTGCATTAGTTGGTTTGCATGTTTCTTACTTTGTTTTGCAGAATCCAGAAGCTAAGAGGCAATTATCGAGACCGGCTCGACTCATAATCATGTGGTAACTTTGCTGAATTTGCAGCAGTTACGGCGTAACAACTTTAGTTACGCCGTAACCACTACAGTTACGACGTAACCCATTTACTGGTTACGCCGTAACACCTTAAAACTTAAAAATTTTACCACTTGATTACGACGTAACCCATTTCACGGTTACGCCGTAACCTCCTTCTGAAATCTTAAAAATTTAAGTTTTAAACATGTCTAAACCTTGTATACGTAAATGGACTTTGTGGGTATGTTCTCTGGAAGCCCTCACAAGACTAAACTCGTCCACTTGGGCCACCAAGTGGTTTAAAAGGCTTGTTGCATATGCTAAATGCAACCGTGATTCCTACGAAAGTGAGTTAGGTTTGTATTTCCTGTACACTTCATAATTCTTGTAGAATGATTTTATGCTTTGGTTTGTTTTGTGATCACAGGGGATAAAGAGCTTGCGAGAAGACGGAAATAATCTAAAGATTTCCGCCAAATTTCAAATTTCAAAGCAAAGCTCAGGGAGTTTCTTGTCTTAATTCTACTCTTTCCTTTTTATTTCATTTCCTTAATGTACAATAGGGACATTGTACAAATCAAGTGGGGGATGGGAGTAGAATTAATACTTGACGTATGTTTTGCCTTCGATTTTCTAGTTTTCTTTGAAAATTATGCCAATTTTAAATTTTTTGACAAATTTTTCTTAAATAACTAGAATTAATCTTTGTCGAATGCACATTACCCTTTGTTATTACTTGGTGAGATTTAAGCCTAATATTCTGTTTTCATCATATTACTCAAAAATCCACCAAAATATTGAGTGTGCCGGTAGTATTGTAGACTTTAGAACTTGGCTTGTACATCATTTCGAGACCTAATTGATTAGCAGGAATAGATAATTCAAGAAGGCAACACTTAGGAAATCACCAAAATAGCCTATATGTGTGTGTTTATCGACTTGTTACACTAACTTGTCGACCTCCCGTGATAAACCCTTTTGTTGCACTCATTATCAATGCAAGATACCCCTAGATCATCCTTGTTAAACCAATCTATGTTTTCACCCTATTCTATATGTTTCGTTACACCATTTCACCTTAGCCTACCCTGTAGTCTTTATTTTCTTTGTGTTGAAATTTCTGGCTACTTAAGTCCATGGTTCGGGGGGAATAGGAACGAGAATTATATGCATTCGTGGAAGACCAATCAGTTATGATCTATAAAGACCCCCTTGTATTACCACTTTCGACATTGTTTATCTCAAGTGGGGGGATGTGCGTATAATATCGGATGTTGCAGGGGCAATAATTAAAGGTATAAACTCCTGTAACATTTTCATATTTATCATGAAGAAAAGAGGGTGAAACAAAAAGCCACCCATGTGCTAAAAAATGTAAAGTTAGTGCAAAATAAAAATAAAAAATGGAGCTAGTAGCCCATTATTGCACCAAGACATCTCAGTAATTATGAAGAATGAAGCTAGTAGCCCATTATTACACCAAGTCATCCTAATACTCATGAAGAATGGAGCTAGTAGCCCATTATTACACCAAGTCATCCTAATACTCATGAAGAATGGAGCTAGTAGCCCATTATTGAAGATCAGATTTTCGGACTTACTCTTAGACCCATGGATGGACAGTGGCTAGTTATGACAACCTTAGATTACTTTAGACTATTTTTTTATGTTTTATTAACAACCATTAAATGTGTATCCCATGTCTATCCTAACCCTTAATCACCCTTTAAACCATAATACCCTTGTTGCCTTTGAGAATTATTTAGACCATAATTCTAACTGGTGCAGATTTATGTACTTTCCAAGCTTATAATAGAATACATGCTATAACTATGCAATTGAGTGATCACCCCGAAAATGAAACACTTAGACTAGTGGAGAGCTGAGTGACTTTTAATCCCCTTTTCGTGAGGTGTTCGGCTTTGATGTTTTCTGGCATAAGAGTTTTATAAATTCATATCTTGTAGTTATTCTTGAGAAATCTTTTTATGAAATGTTCTAACAGGTTCTACTTGACGGCAAGCAGAAATCAAATGGGGGGATAATTGATAACATCAAATATTTAATACTTTTTTGTGGCAAAATACTCCCTATATTACATGCAAATGTTTCATAACACTCGAAAAAGATATATTTTCTATCATTTTGTAGTTTTCAGGTGAAATGCAGGAAAGTGACAAGAAACAAGGGAAAAGGGACTGAAAGTGTAATTTTCTAAAGAATGTTACGGCGTAGCCCTAAAAATGGTTACACTGTAACATAAATTAAGCAAGTACGAAGATCAAGTACAAGGTTACGGCGTAACACCACTTATGGTTACACCGTAACCATGAAGATCTACAAATATGGAATGAAGATCACGTACATATGGAAATTATTTGAAGGTTACAGCGTAACATCATATCTGGTTACGCCGTAACAATTGTTTAAATATGGAATGCCATGTATGATGGTTACGGCGTAATACCTTTATTAGTTACGTCGTAACAGGTTAGATACCTATAGATAGAGGCATCATTCAAGCTATTCTGACATCACTTCCTCCACAGTCAATTGGAGAGACGACAAAGGCTTCCAATCTTCAAAGAATTCCACCCGGAGTCCAAGGGAGATCATACTTTATTTACTTTTTGTATTTAATCGTTCAAATACGAATACTGTAAGAATTATGAGTTTTCAATCTATGATTTCTTCTATTTCTTGTTGTGTTTCCATTACCATGAGCGGCTAACCACTCAAAGTGATGGCCTGGTTATGTAATTACTATTGTTATGATGTTTGTTTCCTATTAGATTATGGTTTCATTAGATATTCCTTGACTATTGTGTAACTATAGGTTCTTGTAGTATAGGTGATTTGGACCTGGCTTGCCTCATTATTAGATTATCTAGTCAATATGGGATCCAACGGGTACTAGGGAGGATCACTAACTCCATACCTAGTGTAGGAACTAACCGGTCACCGTACTTATCACTCAATATACTTAAAAAGCACAGGAACTCTTTCAGAGGGGGTTAATAATCTGCATAGGTTATTAGATAATTTTTGGGAATAGTTGGGATTAATCACTGCAACCTGGATAACCTACCTCCCAGACGATTTGGGACTGATTCAGAATCGTAGGAAGTATAAGATAGACTAAATATGCATATTCAAGTCTGTCGACCTTAGAAACCACTAATGAAACCATAGTTTAACATTGCAGAGGAAAACATTTTCATAACAATAGTAATGAAGTAACTAGGTTAGCACGTTTTCTCTCTTGATATCTCCAACTCTTTTTATTTTTAGTATTTAATTTTATCGTTATTTTTAATTCCTTTCAAATCAAATCAAAAACCATTTTATAAATGTGACATTTCAAATTAAAACTAATTACAACTTAGCTCTTGGGACGACCTCGGATTTACCATTCTATACTACCCACGATCGGGTTCTCTGCCCGTTAGTGCGTTGTCAGGTAGATCGAGTTTTATAAATTTAAAACTTGGTAAAAATATATTTTAAAATAAAATACGCATCATACACCAAAAGTCATCACTTTTGCTTCCAAAGTACACAGTTCTTTTTCCTGATCCCAGTCATCATAACCTATAACACCCCTATTTTTGACATATAGCAGCGAAAGCTAATCTGGGTCTTATTTCATAGTATAACAATCATAATCATAGAAAATGACTCAAAAGAGATGTTTTTAAAAGATAAGTTATCATTCATTATTTCATCAGAGTTTTTACAAACAGAGGTCCCAAAATTTACATGAAAATATAAAGTTTGAATGATAACAGTTTAGCCATCTTCAAGTTCGTGCCACTTCATGCCATAAGTTGCTCAAATACTTGAGATAAACATGCTAAAAAGGTCAACACAATGTTTTAGTGAAATTCATATTTAAACAGT
>BQNB010143130.1:0-17032 GCA_026074375.1 Tanacetum coccineum | reverse complement strand
TTGTGGACCAATGCGTGTTGAAAGTATTAATGGGAAGAAATATATTCTAGTAATTTTTGATGATTATTCTCGATTTACATGGGTTAAGTTCTTAAGATCGAAAGATGAAGCACCTGAGTTCATCATCAAATTCTTGAAAATGATACAGGTTCGCCTTAATGCAACTGTCAGGAATATTCGCACAGATAATGGAACAGAATTTGTCAATCAAACTCTACCTAGATATTATGAAGATGTCAATATCTCTCATGAAACATCCGTGGCACATACTCCACAACAGAATGGTGTTGTCGAAAGACAAAACTAGACCTTAGTAGAGGCTGCTCGCACCCTGTTGATTTATGCTAAAGCAGATTTTGTGGCCTGGCGGGCTGAAGCAGTACTGCCACTACTTGTTACACCCAGAACTTATTCCCTAATCGTCTTTATATGGAGAATAAACCTTTGAGCTCCTACAGGACAGAAAAACCAAAATCTTTTTTTTCTATCATTCTTGTATTTGGTGCACTTTGTTATCCAACTATGACAGTGAGGATTTGGGCAAACTAAAAGCTAAAGCTGATGTTGGTATTTTCATTGGATATGCTTCTATAAAGAATGCTTACCGGATTTACAACTGACATACCAGATGAATTATGGAAACAATACATGTAGACTTTGATGAGCTGACAACAATGGCTTCTAAACAAAGCAGTTTAGGACCCGTACTTAATGAAATGACTCCTGGAACACTTAGATTCAGGGGGACTCGTTACCTTCTAAACCGCTTCTTCAATACCTTCTTGTCCCGCAATAAGAAATGACTGGGATACATTGCTGTCAAACCATTGTTTGATGAACTACATTTCATCTTACCATGTGTTGTCATCCAGTTCCTGAGTGCTGCTCATGTTCCTGCTATTTCAACTGGTTCACCTTCCTCGACATCAGTTGATCAAGATGCACCATCACCAAGTACTTCTCAAACTCCACAAAAATCACCATCCCATGTTATTCCTCTTAGTGCTGAAGAAGAAGATCATGATATTAAAGTTGCACACATGGATAATAATCCCAACATTGGAATTCCAATTCCATTACCAAGTTCTGAAGAATCCTCCTCTTAGGTTGTTATTTCAAATAATGTGCACTCAGTCAATCAACCACCTGAACACATCAGTAAATAGACCAAAGATCATCCGATTGATAATGTAATTGGCGATCCTTCTAGACCCGTCTCCACTCCACATCAGCTACAAGCTAAAGCCCTGTTCTGTTATTTTGATGCTTTCCTTTCTTTGGTTGAACCCAAGAGTTATAAAGAAGCATTGATGGAATCCTGCTGGATTGAAGCCATGCAAGAAGAACTCAATGAGTTTGAACTTCTTGAAGTTTGGGAGCTTTTATCTCGACCAGATTGTGTTATGATTATCACCCTGAAGTGGATATACAAGGTTAAATTAGACGAACTAGGATGTGTGTTGAAAAACAAGGCTTGGTTGGTAGCGAGGGGATATCGTCAAGAAGAAGGCATAGAATTTAAAGAATCTATTGCTCCAGTTGCACGACTTAAAGCCATCTGTATCTTTCTTGCATTTGCTGCTCACATGAACATGGTCGTCTATCAAATAGATGCGAAGACTGCGTTCTTGAATGGCATATTACGTATGGAGGTTTATGTCAGTCAACTAGACGGGTTTGTAGATCCAGAGAATCCTAACCATGTGTATAAGATTAAGAAGGCTCTTTACGGGTAAACCCGTAACCAAGGGCTTGGTATGATTTGCTCTCATCATTTCTACTCTCTGAGAAGTTCTCCAAAGGAACCATTGATCCTATATTATTCATCAGGAGAGAAGGCAAAGACATCTTACTAGTACAGATCTATGTAGATGATATTATATTTTCCTCCACTAAATCTGATCTTTGTGAAAAAATTTCTAAAATATTGTGTTCAAACTTTAAGATGTCGATGATGGGCAAAATGTAATTCTTTCTAGAAATTCAGATTTCTCAAAGTCCCAGAGGCATCTTTCTTAACCAATCCAAATATGCTCTTGAGATAATTAAAAAATATGGTATGGAAACCAGTGACCCTATGGATAATCTTATGGTGAAGAAATCCAAACTAGATGCAGATCCACAAGGGAAAGAAGTTGCTCCTATACGTTATCGTAGAATGATTGGCTCCCTTATGTATCTGACTGCCAGTCGACCCGGCCTTCAATTTGTTGTATGCATGTGTGCCCAGTATCAGGCAAATCCTGCCTAAAAGCACTTACATGCACTTAAGTGAATCTTTCAATACCTAAAAGGAAACATTAACATGGGTCTGTGGTATTCGAAGGAAACCTGTATTGCACTAACAGCCTTTGTAGATGTTGATCACGTTGGTTGCCAAGATACCAGACGAAGTACATCTAGAAGTATGTAGCTATTGGGTGATAGATTAGTGAGTTGGTCGTCAAAGAAACAGAAGAGAACCGCCATATACAGTAGATGAATACATTGCCTTTTTAGGATGTTGTGCTCAAATACTTTGGATGAGATCACAATTAACTGACTATGGCCTTGGGTTCAACAAGATACCTCTATACTACGATAAAAAAAGTGCCATTGCTTTATGTTGTAACAACGTCCAACATTCCCGATCCAAGCATATTGACATCAGATACCACTTTATCAAAGAGCAAGTGGAAAATGGGGTGGTTGAACTGTATTTCGTCATAACATAATATTGGCTGGCAAGTTTCTTTACCAAGGCATTGGGACGAGAACGACTTTACTTTCTTATCAACAAGCTTGGAATGAGAAGTTTGTCTCCTGAAACGCTGAAAAGTCTGGCAGACGAAGAGAACGAGTAATGTGGTAACTCGTTAGGTATCTTCTGTATCATATGTCAATTAAGAAAACCAGAAAAATACAAAAAGATTTTCATTTTTATAAAAAATTTACAAAAAGAAAATATAAAAATATAAAACCCATAAAAAGAAAAGAGAAAATTAAAAATCAAAAAATACAAAAATATGTTTTTCATGACATGTCTTTTGAAAATCGATAATATTTACGGCTTTAGAAATGTCATTCAATAATGATACGAAGCTGTAAATAATGTTCAAGCAGAAGTTTTAAATGTTTTCAAAACATGTCATTGGCTTGCTATTATTTCAGATAGCTACCCGGTCTTCAACTTAAAGGCAAGTATTTTGCCAAAAAGAAAACTTGACCTCACAACGGGAAATTCATTTTTATCGAGCATTTTATGATTATGCAAAGGCTTGTTTTTACTTTGCAACACAACCCATGCTTCTTATATCAAATAATTGTACGTGTCGGTGCATTTATCTATGTCAAACAAGAGAAATCTTGTTTTTAAAGGTGTTATATTTCAAAAATAATCAATCATCTCAGTTTTTCATCAGAAAATATTTTAAAATAATTTTCTATCACACAAACAATGTGTACAGCTCTTTAAATAGAAAACAGTACATTATTTGAGGAGGAGAAATTTTCAAATTCTTTTAAAAAGTCATCTAAAAATAAAAAGAAAAGTTTTTAAAAACAATAACGGGTCATCAATTAAAGGGAAGTTAATATTAGTTTAACTTAAAAGGTCTTAAGATGTTATTTGTTTTAACTTTTAGGGACTAAATGACAAAATCTAGGACTTAGATACTAAGTTTGTAACTTAAGAGACTTAATGTGTTAATTCTAGAATTTGTTTAGACTTAATATTAAGTTTAAATGAAAATAGAAGGTGTAATAAACATAAAGGGTCATTCTTGCCATTTCTTTAAAATTGGTCGGTTATACTCTCTTTTGAAACACAAATCGCACACACACTCTTATCACACAAAACCAAACACACCTCATTCCCTCTCACGTAATATTTCACACGATTCAAAGTTAAAATCAAAACTCGATTTCAAGATTAAGGCAACCTATCTAACTTATTCCTAATCATATAAACGACATACGTTTGACATGAATTGGATTAATTCTCTCTTAATTACTCAAAAATACCTAAAATCTAATTAGGGTTCTTAAAAAATAAAAGTTGAGATTACGTCAAATTAGTTGAGGGGTTATGATCTATAGGGTGTGTCTAGGCCTCATGTGAAACAATTTTTGATAAGTTTAACGTATGCGTGAGATATTATGATTCTTGAGTATTGAATTATGCGAAACATGTATAGTATGAGTGTAGGTTTGTGGGTTTGTGTGTGATAGCTATATACTTGCTCTAATATTCCCTTGAATCATGCATATTGTCCCGTAGGATGTCTTTTGATTGGAAACGTTAGTTACTAGGTGCGTGTATACTAAAAGGTTGAATGTTTATGTGTATAAGATGCTATATGTTGGTTATTTATGTTGTGTCCCTAAGTGCATGTCTTGAGCCTCTTATTTTCCTTAAAACAGATTTGCCAAATGTTCTCTTCTCTAATTATGCTCAAAATCTCAATTGTGAGCTTTAACTGTGTTTAAATCTTGTGTTCATTGCTTCTGAAATGATTTTGAATGATGTGTGATGATTGTGATAGAATCTTAGATGTTTTTTATTGGTAAAAATCTAAGTTTGAAGTTATAAATCATACGAAACATGTAAACATGTAATCATGCGAAATATGTTTTGTAAAAGCCGTGCAAAATATGACTATATGATTCTGTGCAAAATATTTATGTTGTATTCTGTGTGAAACATGTATGTTATGTGCGAAATATGACAGGTTACACAAACCTTGCGAAATATGACAAATTTATGAAAAGAAACTCTGCCTAAATTTTTTAAAATTTGTGTAAATCTTGTTTGTTATGTCATATTTCATATCTTACCATGATTGTATGTGTGTTATTTGTCCTTTGAGTGAATGTTTGACTTAGGATCACTTTGACTTGTTGTGTTGACTTTATTCAAAGAGTTGACCGTGACCATTGACCTTAATTGACTTTACTCATAGAGTACATTAATACGGACATAATTGCATGAAACCTAATCACAGTCTTTAATCAATCAAATCATCAAGGATAATCAAGTTAATTAGTAAAATATATATGTTGTGTATATGAACTATATTGGTTAATTCTTAAGCAGAATTATGAATCAAGAACAAACTCGTCAAGTGGCTGCTCGTGATGAAAAGTGGGTTCCCACTAAGGAAAGAGTCAAGATCAGTACAACCAATGTTAGACTTGAGACTACTGTGCCACAAAAGGAAGAGAATTTTCAAGTTATCATCGATGTCATCAAGAACTCTACCTGCTACAAGGCATTTACTATTTATGCTGAAGTCCTTGAAATATTTATGTAGCAGTTCTGGTACATTGTCAAGAAGGTTTCAGGCTCAAACTCTTATGAGTTTCTTCTTGCTAACAAGAAGTGCGTGGGAGATGTTGAAGTATTTTGAAAGATTTTTGACATCTGTTCAAGAGTTCAAGGAGTAGACTTTGCTGAAGTTCCAGATGATGAGGTACTCTTACCTTCCTCCTTAGACTTGGTTACAAACGTCCACTACACATGCATCCCAACAAGTATGTGGACCACATGCATCAACCATAGGGAACTCTGGATTCTATCATTAACAAGTGTTTTTCTGGTAAAACTGCAAGTAATGACAGACTAAGGAAATCTAGAATTGACATCTTATGGGGAATATTCTACAGTGAAAATGTTGACTACCCTGAATTGATTTGGGAAGACTTTGCATTCTAAATCGACCACATGCAGCTAAAGAAAGGCAAACATGAAAACATGCCTTGCTCGAGGTTCACCAAAATCATCATCAATCACTTCCTCTCTAAACACTAATCCCTTACCAAGCTGTAGTACTTACACATAAACATAATTAAAGATGATGGTATTGTAAGCAAATTGAAGTTTGTCAGAACTGGCGAAGACTATCAGGAATATGGACTTCCCATTCTTGAGACGATGCTAACTAATGGGATTAAGCAATTAGAGTCTTATTAGATGTTCAACAAATACTCCACTGGTTAAATTCCTCCCAAGAAGAGCAGAGGCAAAGGTTCATAGGGGAAGAAGACTGCAGATACTACTAAAGAACCTGTTGATGTATCTTAAGAGTCAGACCCTGAACTTGCTAGAAAACAAACTGCTAGCAGAAGAGTGGTCAAGAAGAAATTCACAATTACTGCAGATGATAACATTATTCCTGAACCAGACGTTGCTTTGGAGTTAGGAAAGTCTATAAGCCTAACTGAAGCTGCAGAAGAGGAAGCAGCAAGGCAAGTCCATGCCACTCATGCAAGGATTGTGACTAAAACTGTCCCAGAACCTACCAGAAGAAGACAATTAGGTATTGCTTTCAGAGATACTTACGGTGTGTCAAAGAAGAAGTATTCAGATCCGTCTTAAAAGCCCACGGGCATTCAAACTTTAACTCCTAAAGCACAAATTGTTGCTGACACGATGAAAGCGCTTAAGGAAAGTAAGAAGACCAGCATGAGACAACCATGTACTAGAGGCATAAGTGAAGGAACTTGTGTTTCTCTAGGGGTTCCCAATGAGTCCATAGTCGTCCCTGCTACCTCAAGTAAAGGAACTGATACTAAGCCAGGGGTTCCCGATGAGGAAAAGGTCACTTCTGAAGACAATGTTATACTTGAGTGGGGATCTGAACAAGAGAGTGAGTATTCTGAAGAAGGATGATGATGAAACTGTTGAATGGGGTGGTCATATAAAGAAGAGAAAGAGAAGAAGGATGATGATGATGACAAAAACATCAATCTTGAATAGATAGACGATGAAGAAACTGATGACGAATCTGTGCATGGTGAAGAGCATGTACAAGACGATGATGAAGAAACTGATGATGAGTTTGTACACGGTGATGAACAAGTTAATGACGATGAGGATGAAGAGATGACAAAATTTTTTTTTAAAATTAGTGATGTTGAAGAATCTAGGAACGATGATGAAGAAAATACTGATGCTGCAAAGACTAAAGAAGTAAAGGATGATGCCAAGAAAGCTGAACTTCCTCCAACAAGCTCTAGCTTATCGGTATCTTCAAGTTTTGGTGATCAATTTCTTAAACTTTTGTCTGATACATCTTTAATTGGTACTGCTAAGGATACTACAGATACTGAGATCAACTCGTTGTTGGATATTAAAATCCAATCTGAAGTTCCACATATCCAGTCTCCATCTGTGCTTACTATACCTGTTTTGGTGATTTCTAAGCCCTCAATTCTCACATCTATACCCGAAACTCCTTCTATAGATCTAGCAAACAACTCTTCTGCCCCCTCCAATCCTGTCTACATCTTACCATCCAGTACATTCTCCAGGCACAACACCAATACATCAACACCCAATCACAAACCGAAGTCAACCATCACCATTGTTGTCCTTGAATCCGATACACTTACCGATGTTCAGCTAAGAGTTGCAAAATTAGAAAAGGATGTGTTTGAGCTGAAGAAAATTGATCACTCTGCTGAAGCTCTTGTTTCTCTCAAGTCTCAAGTTCCAACAGTTGTTGAACATTATCTTAGATCCAAAATTAGTGATGATCTTCAAAAGGTTCTATAGAGACACACTGCATACCTTATTCAGAAATACTCTATGAAGCCAGCTCTAGAGTCAAGCAAGATTCAGTCAGCAACAGTTGATCTTGAACAAGAATCTAAGAAGAGTCCTTCAGAGATTCACAAGGTAAAGAAGGAACTAGCAAAGAAGCAAAAGATGCTGAAGTATACCATTAAGTCCACTGACAAGGCAGCACTTAAAGAGTATGATCAGAAAAGCGCTCTCTACCAGACCATGCATGAAAACAAGTCTTTCAAGATTAATCCTGCTAATCATGCCTTATACCATGCTCTCATGGAAGCATTGATCAAGAATGAAAATGTCATGGATAAGGGAGTTGCTGATACATAAATGAATCACAAGACAAGATGTTGATGATGATGATAAAGACCATTCAGCTGGACAAACCAGGGTAAGATGCCAAAGGGAGAAGACTAAGAGTATAGTTCCAAGGAAACCATCACCACCAAGGAAAACCTCCATAGTAAAGCTCTATATTGTTCTTATAACGTAGTTTCAACTGCAATGAAATCGATGATTGAACCATCTGACTGAGGTGGAAATGGATAATGCCCGTTAACCCACTGCTAATGAAGATTTGGGCGGTTTTCATGAGCATCAACCACTTGATGACTCTACTAAATCTACGGACAAAGCTCCAATGGCAAGATAGTTTCAAACAACCTATAGCCATCATTACTCCTGATCCAGAATGGAATAAGCGTCAAGTAGTACTTGATCAACCTGAACAACCTTGGTTCAACCGTATGGTATCTGCTGCAAAGGACCCTCTCACATTTGATGAACTGATGGCCACTCCTGATGACTTCTCTAAGTTTTCTATGAGTCAACTCAAGTTAGACCATCTTACTCAAGAAATCCTAATAGGGCCTGTTTACAACCTATTGAAAGGAACATGCACTAGCAGCATTGAAGTTGAGTACAATATGGAGGAGTACTTTAAAGCATTAACAGACAGACTTGATTAGAACAATCCAGAAGAGATGTTACCCCCTTTGTCTTGACCAAGCCTCTTCCTGAAGGTCGCCCAGGCCATCTAACCATTACAGCTGAATACTTATTCAACAATGATCTGGAATTACTGAAATCATCCGATCCTGAGAAGAACTACACAACGTCTATCACGAAGACAAAAGCAGCTCAGTATAAGATATCGGGAATTGAAGACATGGTCCCTACGCTTTGGAGTCCTATCAAATATGGGTATGACAAAGATGCAGATAAAGGGATCAAGCACTAGGGGTTTTTTTTTTAAAAGGCGTAGGTTGGTATAGATCTAAGAATAAAGACATGTTTTCAAGGCATAATATGTTTTCTATTAGAAGATTCTCGGTGTTGAAGAGTGTTAGTGTCAGTAAATCTGCATGGTTTTGGTCAATTGGATATAGCAAATTGTGGTAGATACAGTGCTGTTCAGCTGAAAAAAAAAAAAAAATATACAAGTTTAAAGAAAGTGACTTCGTTGATCTACACTTGAACAACATTGAAGACATGCCTCTCCTTGTTGCTCAACATAAGTTATTCCATCTCGACGGCAGTGACATTGTTGACTTTATTGTGGCTCTTCGTATGTTCACAAGAAGTCTTATCATCAAAAGACATGTCGAGGATTTACAGCTTGGTGTAGAGAGTTACTAGAAGAAACTTACACACCGTACTCAGAAGACCCTTTCCTGAAATCGTATTATTAAATCTAACTCCATAACAAAAACCACCGGGTAATTATGGAAGGCTTGAACAACAAAAAACGGGTTATGCGGGCTGCTGAGCTGTACAAGTTCTCGGATGAGACACTTAAGAGTGTTCGCGATGAGTTTCATTATAGAATACTCGATTTTCGTATGGGATACAACAAGGAGATGTCAAGGAGAAAATGGACGGCTACAGAAAAAAGGAGGTCAGAGCTTATAGTTGAGCTTATTGACAAGCAGATGCTAGAAAGAAGGATTCATTAGGAATTGAGGTTGGTCGGTCGCTCGAGAACTCAAGATGGACTACAAACTGATGACTCGTACTGTGTAAACATCAGGTCCAATCTCAAATCTTATCTTGTGAATAATGGCGAATATGTAGTATAGACTTATAATAATAGGCAAGTATAAATAGTGTTTGAGTACGAATTTTCTAGAATTTTTCAAAAAATTTCAAATTAACGTACTCAATATTATATATATAATACCCTCATAAATTAAGGGGGAGCTTTAAAATGTTCCTAATATGGCTTGATAATAATCAGAACATTTCTCTCCCCAACCAGTTTTCAAACATATTTGAATCAATTGTATCAAATATAAGAGCCTTTGACATTTTTTATTAGGTAGAAAATGTGATTAAAATATATGGCTAAAGATGTGATCTTAAGGACTCAAGTACGAGCTTTACCCTTCATGTGCTAAATGTTTTCAAACATCGACGCACATGTTCAGGGGGAGCATTTATGAAAGTTAAAAACAATCAAGGTACAAAGGTTTTGAGTACTGGTATGTGTTTAAATACACATACTATTTTCCATTAAAAACGAGCCTAAATGACCAAAAACAGACAAAAATTGCCAAATATATGTTTGTTTTGCATTTGTATTGTGCAGGAAACGGATATCACACAAAAGGACGAAAAACAAAGCCAAAAACGACAAAACTGAGCACGGAATGGAAAAGTGTGAAAAGACGAAGCCAAATCAAAGCCAAAAAGTCAACCTAGTCAAAAGGTCAGCAGAAAAGTCAAACAGTCAAAGTCAAGTCAACTCCGAGAAGCTGAATCAGAAAAAAATATAACTTAAGGGACCAAAATTGCCAATTCAAATGATATATTTCTATGTGGATAATACAGAAACTGGAGTGCATTCTATGAAAATACAACTTGAGGGGGCTAAACTGCCAACCCCCTAAAGTTGCATACCACAAGGACCACATTTGTAATTAACCATATAATCCTCAGGGGGCATTTCTACCATCTCCCCAAACTCATATCATAATAAGGACGTGTGGTGAAATTAACTCACACACTCTAAAGGGGTTAAGCTGCCAAGTCCTTAAATTATTTATGACCACAAGGACTGACTTTGAAATAACCATAAACAAAATAGAGGGCTAGTTGTGCCAATATCTCAAACATTTACCCTTGACTCAGTCAAACCCACCAACGATTCACCCTTTCCCGCCATAACCCCTCACGTGTCTTCTCCCCACTCTTTACCCTGCAATACCCAACAAAACCCCATGGATAAACATCCCTCTCCTTCTCCACTATCACCCCACTCAAGGTATATTGCCAACTTGGCAATCTCACCAATTTCGAGCAACACCAACGGCTGAGATGGTGATCCAAAGAAGCACCAGGTTGAAATCAATGGCCAAGGATGACTTATGATGGTTTGCACTCACAAGAGAAACACAATATGTGTTTATGTCTCTCAGAAGAAACACACAAGCAAGGAATGAAGACCTAGTCTTTTTAGTATAAATAGATATCATTTGTAAGCCTAAGGGATACCTTTTTTTTAAAATAATATCTTTTCTTTTAGCTTATTATTCAGTAACTTTAGCTTAATGTCATTTTTATTCAAGTCTTGTAACTTTTTAAGGATTAATGAAAATTTGAAGGTTTTAAGTATTAAAATTCTGTTTTATTTATAAGTTTTATCTCACTTGTTGCTTAAACCATCTCATAAGTTCTTTTAAGCTCTTTTGAACTCACATAAGCTGTTTTAACCTGAGCTCTTAAAGATTTTCAAATACTTAAAGGTTTAAGCCCTTTTTCACTTAAAAAGCACTCATGAGTGTGCAAATATCAATGGAGCATGGTAGATTATGGATGGCCATGGTTTTAGAGCCTCATGGGAGGCATTAGGATTGGTTAAACACTGAATGAGTGTTTAACTTCTGTTCCAAAAGCTAGGACCTTTGTAAGTTTCCATTTTTAATTTTTAGCTTATTTTTACTGTAGCATTTGCTTTTACTTGTAACTGTTTTATTTAGTGTTATTTTGTTAACTTGCTGATGTTAGCTTTATATGTCATAAGTTAAGGTTAGGTTATTAGATCTATAATTTTTAGTAAATTTAAGTTAAGATAAACTGCTTATTTTCTATGATAAATTCTGCTCATTAGCTTTTCTTAATTACAAGTGCTTATTCTTGTTTGGTTTTTGCTTATTAGTCTGTTAATATCATTTCCATAACTTGCTTTACCAATTCTTAAGCTTGACCAAGTCTGTCTAGCCCTAAAATTGCTAATTCAGAACCATAAAGGGGTGTTTGGCACAAGGCCAAAATGGGTAAAATTGGTAGGATAATGGGTTGAGGTTACTAAGACTATTTCAACCAGCTTAATGATAATTTAAAGAGTTGTTTTAGTAAGCCTTTGTAGTATAAATTTCATTAGTTAAGATTTTTTTTAGTCTGTGTAAGCTTTTGTTTTGCAAATTTGCTTATTGTGATAATCTAGCTTAAGGTAATCATAAGACTGAAATTGTGTGTCTATTTAAGGTATAATGCAGTAGAAAGAGTCAGTACAAGTATTGTTTTTGTCATTTGAAGTTTGAGTCAAAACTGTCAATACAGTTTAAGTCGCAAAAAGTTCATTTTTAAGCCAAAATTTAGATAAACTATTGTTGTCATTAAGTTTTGAAACTTCTTGCACAAGCTCATTAAGAGCCAATCTAAATCAGTTTGAGCTTGTTTTTAAATTTGAAGCTTATTTGGATTCCTGTTTTGAGGCCTGCAATAAGCCCCTTGTCAAAAGCAAAAATCTCCCATGGTGCAAAACAGCTACTTTCAAGCTACTTTATCTGGCTTATTTGTTGTATTCATTTTAAGCTATTGGCTTTTCTAGAAAGCCCATAAGCTCTTTTATAAGACCTAGGAGTCTCAGGCATTAGGACCTACCCTAGAGTGCTTAATTTTAAGCCCAAAGGTGCCTCATTTACTGTTTTATTAAGTTGAGTTTTTCATTTTTTGCTTATTTGCTTTTTAGTGATCCATTGTTTATTTTCCTTGCTTAATTCCATTCCTTAGTGCTTATTATGTATGCTTATGTATATATGATTGCTTATTTTCTTTTGCTTGTTAGCTTAATTGGTTCAAAAAAAAGCAAATAGAAAAAGCCTCTTTGTAACCCTTGTTTTAAGCCATTCTCACTGTCATAGCTATTTTAGAAGTCTTTTTCATTGCTTATTTTTTGTTCAAAATAATTTTAGTTTGCTTTTTCTTATAGTGTTTTATGTCCTCTTTTCCTTTTTCTAGTTTATAAGCTCTTAAGTAGTCTTCTAAGGGCTTATTTATAAGCTTAAAGTTGACCCTTTTGTCTGTTTTACTTTTTTATGTCAGTTAGCTTATTAAGCTTTTATAAGCTTAATTTTCTTTCTTTAGGCTTATTTTGAACCTGCATTAGCTTATTTAAGTTAGTTAAGCCTTGGATTAGCTTATTTGTCCTTTTGTTTGCATTTTTAAGCTTTTTACAAATCCAAAAAAGAAAAAAATACGCCATATAGCTAAATAAGCCATTCTGTCACTTTTAAGCTCATTTTCCAGCTTAGTTATAAGCTTTTACAAAAAGTCGTAGTTAAATAAAATGCTTATTAATAAGTGCTTAACAAGTTTGTAAATAAAAAATTGAAAAAAAAATAAAAGGGAAAGTGGGAAGTCAGGGGTGAGCTAGGGCTCGAACCCCCGACCTCTACCACTCTCAACCTTTTAACATAACACACACTACCGCTGCGCCCTTGGGTCTTTTCTGTTAAACCTTTGGGCGCTTTGGTACTTAAGGTCTTTTTAGCCCACTTTCTCTATAAGCTGTTTTGGCTTATTTACCAGCTTATTAGATAAGCTGGTTTACCTTTTTTATTTTTCATAGGACTGTTAAGCTTTCAGCTATTTTGTGTGAATTTTTCAGATTTTTTTATACACGTTTAATATTTTTTATAATTTATTTTCTTTCAAAACTTTAAAAAATCATAAAAAATAAAATATTAATCAGAAAAATACAAATCTTTTTTCTAAAATTTTCTTTTGTCATATATTTTCTAGGAAAAATAGAATTACATATGTAGGGTCATTTTTACAAAGTTTCACTTTTTAAAGAACGGGATTCGTTCCCGTTCTTGTCTTGACTCGTTTTTGGTCCAAACGAACTCCGTTTTTAGTCTAGTTTTTTTTAAACTTCGTTATTTGTCATTTAGAATCTATTTTAGCTTTTAAATTTGTTCTAGGGTTGAATTTGCAAAATTTAGGTTTTTAGCCCTCGTTTTTCGTGCCCGTTTTAGGTTTTAAGTTATATAGCTTTCGTCTTTAGGTTTTATTTAATCATTTTTGCATATTTAACTTGTAGAAATAAAAAACCAGACTCACCTTTGTCATAATCAAACATCAATCATCAATCTGTATCGATTCTCCAGTCCAGCCTCGTTGGGGACAAAACGACCCGGGAACTCATACTTCCGGTTACATATATATTTTATTTAGTGAATTTTGACTTATTGCCTTGGTCAAAGGCAATTGGTTGAGTGTTTGCTTTTATATTATATATATATATTATTGACGAATCAATTTTTGGCGCCGCTGCCGGGGAGGCTGAAAACGATTATCGTTACGTTTGACAATTTTTGTTTGAATCTGTGAATATTTTCTTTTATAAAAAAACATAAAAAGTACAAAAATATTTTTCATTTTCTTTTAGTATAATTATCATATAAAAACAAAAGAAAAACCAAAAACATAAAAACATTGTCCATAAAAAAGAAATAAAATTCACAAATTGGTAAAAATACCAAAATATAATATTCTCAATTGAGGTATTATCATAATAACTTCCGGTGAACTTGTTGGTTCCCAACTCGAACAAAAGATTTAAAAACTTGCCATTTGTGTCTCTTACGACGTACGGCTCACCTTGAAAAGTTAAACAAACTATAAAGTGGGTATAAGGAGGGTTGTTCCGAGGAACTACGACCCGAAAGGAGAAATAAGCTTCGCGCTATTCCTACTCCTCCGCTCACCTGTGCGTTTATCTTTTTGAGAGCTACCGTGAAGTAAGTAGATTATTTGGTTGAAGTTGTCTTATCTCATTGTCCGGTAAAATACATTGTGAATAAATCATTGAAAAACCAAAAAAATTAGAGTAAATTTTCTTTTTATATTTCTGTTTTGTGCATGCGCACTCGTTCTCAAGCCCGTAGACGTCGACAACAACATGTCCGACAACCTTCTCATACTCGTATCCGCCCCAACCATACTGCATATTGATTGTCTTGACGCTATCAGTCTTTACTATTTTATAGCCTTAAAAACAATATTGTCAGTTTCCTGGAATAACGGCGTATTCATTAATTTTGATACAGCGTATCCACCATACTGACTCGGTATTTTGTTTGGTTAGTTTAAAATTTAAAAATTAACCGTAGATAGCCAGATAGGAAATGCACGTTTTCCTATTTTACACAGGACCTCGTGAAAGAATATCGACGAATATTGGTGGAGAATTTACAAATCTGGAATATCTTGAAGTGTTGGAATCTTGAAACCTCAAGACGGCTTTCCAGCACACAATCTTGCTCATAAACGCAACTTAGAATCTACCGAGCAAATATCAGGGGAGTTTCTCATTCTAATTCTTTTTAATTCCCGTATTTTAATGTTTTTAATATACAGACGATGATGTTTATAATTCAATTAGGGGGGTGGAATTTAGAAATGTTTGCTTGTCCTATTTTTCACACTAAAATGCTAAATTTAAGCTCAAATTTAATGTTTTTTCAAGCATACTTTTGTGAAGATAACTTTATACATAACCCTCACGTACAATAACCCATGATAAATATTATAGATTCAGCCTTTCTGTTTCCAAATGTATACCTAATTCCACAAAATATGAGTGTGTCGTGATGTTGTAGACTTTAGAACTTTGCATGGTATATCCTATTCGAGACCACAAAATGATTATATGGAATTAATTGGTAAATAATAAAGAAAGTAACTTTTTTTACATTAAAATTTTTTAAGATGACACCCAAATCAGCCTATCCAGGATGATTAAAAACTAACTACACCGTTAGTAACCTTAGTTTAAAACTCACCCTTTCCACTCTCATCTTAGAGTGATGATCCACTAGAACAACCCATAGAGCCAATCCTTTAGGAATTACACCAACTATTTGTTTCGTTACACCTTACACCATTACCTACCCTATTAGAATAAGTATAATTTACAGTTGCTAGTTGCTTAAAGTGTAAAGTTTGTATTTCGCGAGTCTTGTGTCATTTTCTATCTTTGGTGCGGTTGGAAATTTGCAAATTGCAAATGAGAATGTATATTAGTAGTCAAAACTCATGTGATTTTATTACCATCACAATTAATGGTGAATCCGAAGAATGAAGAGCTATCGAAGGAATTATCCAGAATTATTATGATCGTGAAGATGATGAAACTACTCTGAGTTTTGTATATAGTTAGACTAAAAAAATGAGAAATAATGAGAAAATTTGCAACAAAAAAAAGAAGGAAAATTTGAAGATAATCGTTTCGTAAAGCAAGAACAGAAGGAATTACACGAA
This sequence comes from Tanacetum coccineum, assembly GCA_026074375.1. Classification (NCBI taxonomy): domain Eukaryota; kingdom Viridiplantae; phylum Streptophyta; class Magnoliopsida; order Asterales; family Asteraceae; genus Tanacetum; species Tanacetum coccineum. The sequence goes on along the minus strand of BQNB010143130.1, from coordinate 933 downwards.
GGATCGATTATTCGTTGATACAAATCGACGATGTAGAGTATTGTACAAAGTAGAAGATATCACCACTTACCTTGTAGAGTATGTAAAGTTTGGGATGATTGGGAAGTTGACCGTTACGGGAACGCCAACTTAGGTTATTTTTTTGATCGATGATCAAGACGTTGTAAATAGTCATGTCTAAATCATGGTAACGACCGGGAAAAAAAGTGTCTAGTAACTTGTATCTTAGTCTTAATCTATTTGTTTCTTGATTTTTATTTAACAACAATCTACTTCCCTCTCACCTAATGATTAACCATGGGTTTTACGCGAATAAGGATGTGATCGAGCATGCATGTCTATTCCACTGTTATAGCCATGTATGCATGTCTCAGCTGCATTGTTGGTTTATTACTATTGGTGAAAGTTAGAAGATTCCTACCCTATATCATTCTTCATCCTAACCATTAGTTAAATTCGAATGGGGATGTAATCGAACACACATGTCTATTTTGTTGTTACGGCCATGTATGTGTGCTTCAGCTGCCCTGTTAGAGTGGTACTTCTGGTGAATGATTGTAGAATGATCAACCGTAAGCCTTTCTATACAAAAACCCATATTTACCTTTAAAAACTTGTTACTCCTTGGCTTTAGTGGTGGAGATGTGTATCTTTGCCAAGCTTATGATAGAATACTCGTCACGACCGAGCAATTGAGCGAATTAGTTACATGTTACCACATAGATTAGTTAAGTGATTTGAGTGTTTTCATCTTCCTATTTCATGAGGTGTTTGGTTGTGTACTTGTAATAGATCAAATAAATGCTTTAAATGGAAAATATCCTTAGGGATACACTTTTATAAACTTCTAAAGTCTACTTGAGGACAAGTATGATTCAAGTGGGGGGATATTTGATGACATCAAATAACGTCTATTTTATAGCATCATTTATC
>BQNB010143129.1:5847-17033 GCA_026074375.1 Tanacetum coccineum | reverse complement strand
AAATTATGATGGTTTATTGGATCTTTCTGTATTGGACATGTTTGGCAAATGTAGTTGTTTTAATGTTTGCCATGTAGCTAGGGGTGTTATCGGGACGGGTTGTCGGGTTATCGGGTTGACCATGTCGGGTTGATTCGGGTTTTGGCGTCCCGAATATTGACCCTAACCCGACCCTATAAAATATCGGGTTATCAGGTTTCGGGTCAAAACGGGTCGTGTTGAATCGGGTTGGGTTGTCGGGTTGTGACGAGTTGGCTGTCCAAAACAGAAAATAAAGCACCCTTTTGGCAACTATATGAACCATGTTCTTACATTCTGTTGTTACATGATGTAAAAGCTGATCACCACATAGTGTAGATTACGTGCAGTTTGACATAAGCTTATCAACAGCCCGTAACTTACATCCCATTTGTGTCATTTGACTTGTAACTATATATTGATATTGTCATTAAGATATAACCAATTTTTTTGCTTTTGTGGTGATCACCAACACTAGACAACAGTTGAACATGATTTTAAATGCAGTTCATACATTTGTGCTTCATTGCTATCAAACAGAGTGCAACAAATAATGGGAAATGTTGTATGCAAGGCAAAAAAGTGTATTATGTTAATAAAAAAATGATTTTCTTCAAAGATTAAAAATTTGTATATGTCCATGATATCTTGATCAGGGTTTAATCGTGTTGAACCAGATAAGAATTTAATAATAACCCAACCCGCCTATTAGCTAACCTGGTCTAGCGGGTTTGACCCGATAAACCCGAAAAGCTAAGTTGGATCCGATTACAAACCCGACCCTATAAGCGTTATCGGGTTCGGGTCGGTTGTCGGTTGATTATGTCTGTTGATCTGGTTTTTAGCTCGTAGGGATCCAGTGAGAAGATTAATAAAAATAAGAAGAATAAGAATGATTTCTAGCCACACATTTTAAATAGGAGGGAGAATTTTAAGGGGAGATGCATGAGTTTTTCTAGGTGCATCTTAAATGTGTGGTTGTGGTTTCTTCTCATCCTTCTTATTTTTATTATTCTTCTCATTTGATCTTAACTATATATATATATATATATATATATATATATATATATATATATATTCATATTTTCACTAAGAAAGAACCAATTTTTTTTGCTTTACTTGATGATCAACTTGGTTCTAGTGTTGGAAGATTGGACTGATTGCATTTTAAAATAAAGTGCAGTATGCTATAAAACCATAGAGGCAACACTTTTTTTTAATGTAAATGCAGTTCATACATTTGTGATTCATTGCTATCAAACAGAGTGCAACATACAATGGGAAATGTATGCTAAGCAAAAAAAGTGTATTATGTTAATAAAAAAAGGCTTTTGTTCAAAGATTAAAAATTTGTTAATATATCATTATATCTTATCAGGTTTATCGGGTTGACCCGATAACCCGATAAGAATTTAATTAAGACCCTAACCCGACCCTATTAGCTTATCGGGTCTATCGGGTAGACCCGATAAGCTAAGTTGGACCCGATACAACCCGACCCTAAAAGGTGTTATCTGGTTCGGGTCAGGTCGGGTCGACCCATTTGACACCCCTACTCATCAGGGCCCAAATTGTTTAGGGGAAGCTTAGGGCATTTCACTGAGGCACAATCAGCTAGATAATAATTTTTGAGTAAATCCCTAACATAGTTTTCTTGACAAATAGAGATTCCTCTGGAATCTTGTTTGATTTGAAAACCTAGAAAATAAGTTAGTTCACCCATCATACTCATTTCATATTTTATGGTCATTAATTTAGCAAATTGTTTACTAAGTTTGACACTTGTTGACCTAAAAATGATATCATCCACATATATCTATACTATAATGACATCACTCTGAGTTTCGTAAGTAAACAGAGTGTTGTCAATGGTATATCTAACAAACTTATGTTAAATAAGGAATTATAAAAGAGTTTTATACCATGCTCTGGGAGCTTGCTTCAGCCCATACAGAGCTTTGTTTAACTTGCAAACATGGTTTGGAAATTCGCTGCTTTCAAACCCTGGAGGCTATTCCACATACACTTCTTCTAAAATCGTTCCATTTAGAAATGCACTTTTCACATCCATCTGATACACAGTAAACCCCATATATGATGCATATGCAAGAAAGATTCTGATTGCTTCAAGTCTTACAACAGGTGCAAATGTTTCATCATAATCTATCCCTTCTTCTTGCCTATACCCTTTGACGACAAGTCTGGCTTTGTTCTTGATTACCATACTTTCTTCATCCATCTTTTTTTAACACCTATTTAAGCCCAATAATGGTTTTACCATAAATCTTAGGAACCAGAGTCTACACTTTGTTCCTTTCAAATTGATTCAGCTCCTTTGTCATTGCCAGTACCCACCCTTCTTCTTCTAGAGCTTCAATAAGCCTTTTAGGTTCAATCTGCGAGAGAAAATTAACATATATGCATTCATGAGCTAAGGCAGCTTCTGAATCTCTGACTCTGCTTCTGGTTGTGATACCAGCCAGAGGTTCACCAATGATGTTTACCAGATCAATATGTTTTTCTATTGACCATCTGTCTTGAAGTACAAGGGGTCCAGAGACTATTTCAGAGAATGAGTGAATTTGAGGTGTGGACTAAGTATCATTGGTTTGTTCATCTCTAGTATTGGCTTAAAGATCACTGAAGTTTGGATCATCAGCTAACATAGAATGATAAGCTTCATTCATAGCTAGAATTTCATCTTCATTAGAAAATACAGGAGATTCCTCAGGTATTTGAGATGCCAGAGGAATTGGTGGGTCAGAGACAATGATAGGTTCAGATGGGTTTTTGTTCAAGTTTTTGGAAAGGCGATCAAATGCAGGCACATTAGGAAAATACTCTGTGTTAGCAGTATACAGAGTTTCCTTATTTATTGGTTTAATGAATTCATCATCAGGGAAGGAAATCACTTCATTAAAGTTAATGGCATCACCTTCAGTGCTGATTTGAGATATTGCTTCATCATCTTCATCGAATATGACATGAAAAGTTTCTCCCATCTCTTATCTTCTGATGTTGAAGACTCTAAAAGCTTTAGTCACTAGATAATAACCAAGAAAGAATCCATCATCTGCCTTTTCATCAAACTTTCCCAGATGATCTATGTGATTGTGAATGTGCATAGGACAACCAAATACATAGAAATAACTAATGCCTGGTGCTCTTCCTCTTAACACCTCATAAGCTATCTTCATGTGTCTTTTCACAATAATAGATCTATTTTGAGTGTAGCATGCAACATTGACAGCTTCTCCCCAAAATTGTTTGGGAAGTCTGGCACTATTTAGCATAGTCCTAGCAGCTTCAATTATTATTTTATTTCTTCTTTCAGCTACACCATTTTGCTCAGGTGTACAAGGTGAAGAGAAGTTTTAAGAAATACCCTTTTCATCATAAAAGGCTTCCAAAGTATGATTTATGAATGCTATTCCATTATCACTTCTCAACTGTTTTACCTTTGTATCATTGAGGTTCTCCATCTGTCTGATAAAAGACATGATGCAATCAGTAACATTACTCTTTTTCTTGAGGCAAAATACCTAATTGTACCTTGAATACTCATCTACAATGACAAGGGTATATATGTTGTGGTTCATGGTTTGGGGTTTAATAGGTTCAAACAAATCCATATGAAGGAGATGTAGGCACTTGTTGATGGAGAATGATCTTTTTGGTTTTAAAAGTTGCTCTGTAGTGCATTCCTTTCTCACAAGCTGAACAATTTTTATCTTTGGAAAAAGTTAGAGACGGAAGTCCAGAGACAAGGTTGTGTTTTGCAAGGTTGTTTATGTTTTTTAAGTTGAGATGAGATAGTCTCTTGTGCCAGAGCCAATTGATGCTTGGAGAGGCTTTGGCATAGAAACATGCATTGCTTTTTGAATTGTAAGATGACATGTCAATAACATAAACATATCTTCTTCTGGGAGCAATAAGAACTACTTCATCTTTCTGATTGTAAATGGTTCCCTGAGTCTTTGTGAACAGAACTTTGAAGTTAGCATCACACAGCTGACTGATGCTAATTAAGTTATGCTTCAGACCATTTACATAAGCAACCCTGGTAAATGTGATTCCATTACAATTGACTAAGCCAAATCCTTCTGTGTCACCTAAAGAGTTATCTCCAAACACCACTTTAGGACCAGGCTCCTTTTAATATTTATGCAGGTATTGTTTTACTCCCATCATGTGTCTAGAGCAGCCACTATCTAAATACCATACAGACCTCTTTAGGTAATCCTACACAGACATTATCACACAGATTAGTTTCTTTTGTGAACCCACTTTTCAGTGGGTTCAGAGGATTACTTGACAGCAACCCTAGATTTCTTGTTGTTTCTTAGATTTTTAGGACAATCAGCTAATACATGAGCAATACTCCCACATATTTCACACCCTGGATAGAATTCACAATCATCTGGGTGATGTTTATCAGACCCACAATATATACAGTCATCAAACTGTTTGGACATTCTAGTAGTCTTCCTTGGTGTGGGTTTCAGAGGTGATTGGCCTTTAAGCTTCTTTAAAGCTTTGTTAACAACGGGTTGGACTGTGTGATTTTTGGTTAATTGATTTCCTGTAGGACACTTAGGTTTTAAGAAGCAATCCTTAGATAAATTATTTTCATCTCACAGTGTGTACAGGGTCCATATCAGACCTTTTTTAGAGGTTTGGTGCCACTTTCCTGATAATCAGATGGAGAAGTGGCATAAGGGATCTTGATATGATCTTTGATACCCTTAACTTCCTCCATCAATGTTAGAAGAAGTTGCTCAGTGGATGAGTCTAACTTCTTATCAGAGCAAGATGCATGGACATCAGATGGTACAGGGACAACCTTCTTCTTAATAACATATGACTTAGATACTTTATCAGATGTCTTTTTATTTCCTTTTGAGGAAGCAGAATTAAGTGTCAGTTCAGACATATTAACAGTAAGATTAGACAAGGATATGAGGCAGTCAGATGTATCAGAGGGTTTTGCTCTAGTCAGCTTAGGAAGAGGGGGCAGAGATTCCTGACAGTCAGCTTTAGAGTCAAAGGTGATCATAGGAGTTGGCCAGATGAGGTCTCATCAGCCTTAGTAAAAACAACTTCCTTTGAGGAGTTGTTCTCTTTTCTCCTATCTCTCCCTCATAAAACATTGACAATATTGCCAGGTACTTGTTCAAAGAGCAGTTGGTCCAGGGTGACTTTGCTACAGGTCCATTTTTCAATTACCTTTTTTAGGTCAGAGATCTCATCTTTCAGAGATTTATTTTCAAGATTGACCCTAATGACTTCATTTTGAAGAGAGCTATTAATGAACACAGTGTTTTTTAGATTACACACTTCAAACTTTTGAAAAGCAAGATCTTGTTTTAAAGCATTAAACTTAGTTGCCAAATCTTTTCTTTGATCTTCCACATATTGAAGATCAACATGGGTATAGTCTAAAACATGTTTTCTTTCATCACAGTCAGTCATGGACAAAATTCTGTAGACCTTTTTCATTTTGATCTCAACCTATTGGCTAAATCTTACATCACCCTTTCCCACAGAGGGTTCGTCCTCTGCAATTGCCATGAAGGCTTTGAACTTTGTTATCCCTTCATCCTCTGAAGACACAGACTCGTCATCTTAGTTGAATGACTCAGCTATCAGACCCTTATCACTTTTCCCTTTGTCACTCTTTCCTTTTTCACTCTTGCCTTTGGTCAGATCATCAATCTTCTAGGACAAAAAAGCCATTTCAGCTTTCAATCCCTTATATTTTCCTTTGTAGTCTTTTTGATGATTTGTTGAGTTTTGAGGGATATTTGGGGAAAATGAAGGTGTGTAAGGTCTTGGTTTGTTGAAGGAATTGTTTGATGAGGGATATGAGGGAGTTGATGTTTTGGTTGATGGATAATCTTTCAGAAAGTGGCCAAGTTTCCCACAGTTGAAACAAGCCTCTTTAGATTTGTCTATGGGTTTCCTAGCTGACCCAACTCCCCCAGCCCTCTTGTAAAACCTCTTTTGGTTAGCCAGCAGATCTCTTTCATGATACTTAGCTTTTATATCAACTATGAATTCATTAATGGTCCTGTTATCTTCTTCAACATCTGAGTCACTGTCCTAAAAAATGTTAGAGACCAAGGCTTTTGAAGTTGAGGACTGAATGGTAAATTTCTGTATCTGAGACTCATAAATTTCATCAATCGGACCTTCTTCATAATGATACTTTCCGTATAGAGCAGCCAGACTATCATTCTTGATAGAATTGTTGGCTCTCTGAGTTTGATTCATGCTTAGCCATTTTCTTGGCAGGCTGTTAACAAACGTGGCATTGACTTCAGATTGTGAAATGAACACCTCATTACATTCGAGGTCATTTAACAAGCATTTTAGCCGAGTATAAGTGCCATTAAGTTTTTCACCTTCAAGTGCCTTAAAAGCATTAAATTTTAGCCTTAAGGAAGCTATCTTGGTGTCCCTAGTGTCAGATGGTCCTTCATAAGCAAAACAAAGTTCTGTCCACATTTCTTTTTCATATTTATACTTAATGACAGATTTCATAACATCATTTGGTAAACACCCAATGATAATACTCTTTAGTCACTTGTCTTGATTTGCAATTCGACTTTCAACATTAGACCATTGATTTTGGCGTTTAGGCAACGGATTACTAGGAGTGGACAAATTTGACATAGGAACAAATGGTCCATCCTCTAAAGTTGTCATGAGATAAGTTTTAAGACCGTCTAAGAATACCAAGAAACTTATTTTCCAACTTGTAAAGTCATCTTTATCAAATTTAGGAACATTTGCGACATGAGAACCTCCCCTACTATTAAGTAGTTGTAGAAGATTCTCATCAACACCATTTTTTCCTACATTAGTTGTAGATGTGGTGTTGATAGTGTCGGTATTAGGAATCGTGTCAACCCTATTAACAACCGGGTTACTCGGATTGCTAGTACTAGGTCCTATTGGAGGTGGGATAGGTGGTAAAGGTCCGGACATTATAAGATCTCGAGTGTTTTAAACAAAAAGCAGTTTCTTAAAAATATTTTACGTCTCGACACTGCTCTGATACCAATTGAAAGTCCCACTATAATGACCTATATGGAGATTACCACTTATCAAATTCAATAACACAAGCAATAACTTTTCAATCGTGTAATGCTTTATTGATAAGAATCAAAGTATTACAATATGCTATGGATCGCACAAGTTGAATGACAATGTAAGATTACCCTTTGAACAAGTAAACTTGACAACAAATGCAAGTTTACAAGCGAACTTATAAAGACTAACTGATAGGATCAGAGGTCTCTGATGTAAGTTCGACAAAGGAGTAAATGACTATAATAACGACAACAATAAAAGCGATAGCATTTACTCCTTATAACATTCTCTATTTATACTAATACGAGGTTGCATCCTTAGTGAGGGCAGTTGTGACGTGTCAAGAATCCTTTAAACTACGTATAGGGTAATTAATGCACGTCCATTCTTGGAAACATCCCGCCCATACTTTAGTGAACAGTTCTGCCAACTATTCACTACTTTTACCAACTTCATACTAGGTACAACTTTAACTTAAACCAATGTTTATCCCGCCATAAACATTTGTTTATATTCCCACCTTCAACAGAGAACAATCTTCTTAAGCTCAGCTTGTTCTTCTTCAAAGGGTAATAGGATAGTAAGAGTATTGCCACCTCTGACAGTCCTTAGAACCTCAGCGTATTCCTTCTACATACCAGTTGTTATCCATCTCAGCTGACGAGTATGCCTTCAAGTAATCTTCGACTTCTTTGATAGTGTCTTTAACTTGAATACGTCTAACGTTGCTCTCAGATGCTTTGCACTTAGAGAGTCCTTTCGTTGCCAGCTGATGCTTTGCACTCAGCTGGACTTCATCACCTCTGAGTCCAGCACTCAAAGGTTCTTCTATACTTAGCCTAAATTTTGTTTAAATCTTGTCAGAGATCATTGGGCTCTGAATAGACCCAACACTTCAATATGGTGAGTTTTGCTCGGTAAGTTTGCATGCATATTTGGTGCAACTAGGTGAGAAACTCACCTTGTGTGAGTTCAAGTTTTGTGAGGCCACACTATTTTTATTAAGTGTATTTTAATTAGTTGTGAGTGTGAGTGTATTTAGTGGGTATAGTTTATATAAAGTCAGTATTTTAATGAAATGTGAGTTTTAGTTATAAGATGAGTTCTTATTACGGTTGAAAACTGATGTGACGCTGACGTGTCAGATGAGTTTTCTCCTCTTATACCATGCAACCTTAAAAAACCATTAAAGTAGGGTGGTCACCCGTGAAAACAAATCACATATATGTGTATGATGATATAATGTATTCCATGATGATGGTCACATGTTTATGAGGAGCATGGACGAAAACAGGGTGTGTCTTGAGGGGTCCTGGGACACATATGGAATTATGCGATCTAGTGTTAATTTTTTGTAAAAAAACTTGCATTTTTCTTTAATGTTCTTGGTCCAAACAAATCGTGTTTATAGTAATGTACAATTTTTCGTAAATGCACCTGATCAAATAGTGTCCTGGTTTGGTTTTGTCCCTGATGAGGAGTATACCTTACGTTTAAAGCAACAGTTATATTGGTAGCTTTTATTACTCAACAACGATACACAATCCTACATAAGCAAGGTATGAAGGAGGTAGACTGTAGACACATCATAACAATGTCCCGGGGGTAAGCAGACTCTTCCTGGTGAAACTCTTATTACTCCATACGCTAAAATAAGTACACGATACTTTATTTCACGAATAAAAATTATTAATGTTGAAAAATGTTAGTCGGTTCCGCAAGTTATACGTTAGAAATACGTGAGCCTGGGGGCACACGCGTTAAACACATAGAGTATGTTTTACTTCAAGATAATATTTAAATAGCTGTTATTTATTATTAATTGTTTAATAAAGAATAACGGATATTTAATTTATAAAACCAAGGGACTAGAAACGAACAAAACCCAAACACGGGGGTGGCTTGGAGTGGCCGACTCCTACAAGGGTTCTTGAGGGTTGTTTGGTTCGGTTAAGGAAAAGAAAGAGGGAAGGAAAAGGAAACAATTATGTTTCCTTATCCTATACGAATTAGGTTGGGTGGGGGCCTATATAAACCTCTACCCCTCACCTAATGATTCATTCATTGATCTCACATCAAATCCCTAAAAACCCTAAAGCTAGTTTCGGTTCTTTCTTTTCCCAAAAACCCCAAACCGAAACCTTTAATCCTTTATGGATTTTTGGTTTCCTTGTTTCTTTTGCAACCGAATTTGACAAACCCTCCAAAGGGTTTTTCGGTTCTTTGTTTTCTTTGATTGACAATGTTAGAACATTTGTAGAATTCCGTTTGTGGTTTCCTAGCTCGACAATCACAAAACCTAATAAAGGTTTTTGGGTTTCTTTAATTTTCGGTTCAATACCGAATTTGATTTTCGGTTAATTGGTTTTCGATTAAAACCTTAATTAGGGTTTTATTAGTTTTGGTTCAAGCTCAAGAGGTGCGTTTGGATTAGTAGATAACACGTGGTGTTTGGATCGTGCAGGTAGACTAGCAATCAACTCATACTCGGTTGACGTGTTTGTGTGAGCAACCGTAGATGTGGTAATTTAATCACTCATTTTAAGATCAAGATCTGGCGTAAGTTTATTGATTTAACTCAATAAACAAATGGTAGTGAATCAACTTGTTTAAAGTTCAAGATCAAGAGGTAAGTAATTATTTAATTTTAATGTTATAATTATTTACTTTATTAAGTGTTAATCTTTGTGCTAAAACTAGAACCATTCCGCTGCGTACTCGTAGCTAAACTGGTTACCTAGTATGTTAAATCCCAACAGTGGCATCACGAGTCAACTCGTTTTGGCATTAGGGTTACACTTTTGAATTATATCATGTCTTGAATATTCACGCCTAGATTTAATTCATATGCTTGATCTGCTGCGCTTAATATTTTATTTAATGGTTTCTTGCAAATATGGCAAAGATTATGCAAATCCTTGCCATAATTAAATAAAATTTGTAGAGCTAGATCTTGAAAACTAATGATTGCTAAAATTGATAAAAAGGAATAAAATTAAATTGTTAATTTAGTAGATTTGTTTCCTTTTTATTATAGATCACACTATATATATAAAAGATCTTGATTTTATTTATGGTAACTAAAATCTTTTATTTTTTTTAAAACTAAATCTTTTACATATTTAGTCTGATTTTGTTTCCTTATTCGGCCATAAGACCTACACAATCACTTTTGTAATGAATGAGGCGATCTAGGCACATTGATGAAAACCTAGTGAGGGTCTTATGGTTCTCCAATTGGGGAAGACTCGTAAGAGAACTCGGATTTTACATGTTTACTTGTTTATTTAATGTCATCTTTAGTTTTAGTCTTTATCTGCATAATTTTACTTGTTTACTCGTTTACACGCCTAATATGTATCCAATATGGACTAATACTTATAGAGAAAGATGATATTAAAAAGAGTCTATTAATTTCACGTTTAAATACATGTTCATTGTGGCCTATTATTTGTTTCGTGCAAAATTTGATTTTGAGAAAATTAATGAGACTATAAACTATGAAACTTGATTTCAAGAATGAATTTAAAAACTGGATGCTATAGACTCATGGGAAGTACGGCTCATCTACTAGAACAAACTACAAGAGAAGTTTAAGGTGGTAATCCTAAAGAACTCTGGTTTTTAATATGCTTTGCGCTGACCTGATTCTCCGCTTCTTTGTACGTTCGATTGGAGTTACCGTGAACCATGTCATATCACTACAGTGTCATTATATAAAAGTTTTTAAAATTAGTGCTACAAAGTTGTTTTGCATGCCTCTTTGTACACGCTTTTAACACTTCTATGTGCTATACCCCTTTGAAAATTTTAAGTCAATGCCACCCAACCAAGAACACGTGCAGTTGGTTTGGCCGCTCTGGTCAGACCTCAGGGTCATTCCAAACCCATGGAAATTATGGTTCACTGGTCAGACCTTTAACTATTTTTGCGCGTTCTTGCTTGGTAGACTTAAATCGGGTAGTCCAGGTCAGACCTCGTGCTCGAGGCATAAGATGAGAACTAAACATGCTCTTGACATTATTACGTGTTTACTAATGTCTAGATCGGTCTCATAAATCTAAGAGTTGCAT
>BQNB010143127.1:0-17033 GCA_026074375.1 Tanacetum coccineum | reverse complement strand
GCTTTGTGATCGGATTGTTATGACGTCACGCCCTCGGACACTTATTCCGACTAGGCCCAGTTTGGGGGTGTGACAATTTCTTCTTAGGCTCAGACTATATCATTATAGCTTTTCCCTTATCTTGTCTTGACCTTTTCTCTGCACTCCTTCTTGTATAGGTAACAGTTCCTCCACCAGTACAAAGATATACCTCAGCAGTACTAACTATTAGAACTTCTTTAGTAGCAGTACCTTTCTTTGTACTAGCAGTACTAACTTCATCACTTACTTTCTCACTGCCTTCTTGATCTTGAATGACTTTTGTAGGAGTCACATCTTGAATCACAGGTTTAGTTTCATTACTTGCTTTCTCTTGAACCTCTGCATCAGATAATTTCCTCCCCTGTTTGGAAGAATCACCTGCAAGGTCTTCATCATCTGAAAGAACAACTTTAGCTCTTCTCCTGGATTTCCCAATCTTGACTCTAGCCTCTAATTTCTTGACCTTGAGTATGAGCTTAGTAATAGCAGAACTGTAAGTTGTCTTCGTCTTCCTCAAGTCATCCTCCAATACACCAAACCTGTTAGAAAGTTTGGTAACCAAATCTGTCAAATCATTGAGTTTTAAGCTACCCTCATCACTTCCATATGAATGAACAACATGGAGAGGTAAGTCATGGGGTGTAGGAAGATGGTGTTCTATTCCAGGTTGTGTTGATGATGGTTGTGTTGGTGATGGTTGTGTAGGTGAGGGTTGTGTAGGTGATGGTTGTGTTACATCAGCAGTGGTGTGAGCAGGGGTAGGTTCAGGTGAATGTGAAGGTGTAGGGGAAGGTGAATGTTCAGGTGAGTGGGAAGGTGAGGATGTAATTCTGGAAGGTGAAGTGGAAGGTGCAGTAACAGCTATCATAGTGGGGAATAAAGCAACCTCCTGACCTGAATAACCCTTTGTTGGCCTCTTCATATTGTTAAACACCTTCATACTAAGAGATGGAACAGGATATATTCTTGTATGCTGTTGAAGTTGGTGTCTCTGCATATCTAGGCAAATCTGAATGAACCTAGGGTACATCAAAAACTTATGGGGGCTAGAGATATTAGACACCATGTGCTCAAAAATCATCCTAGAAAAATTAAACTTCCTATTGGTGGCTAAACATATAACAGCAGTGGCTATGTTACTACTAAACTGCTCCCAAGCAGTCTTCTTTGGGCTAATACAATGAAGAATACAGTGGATAAGAAACCTCCATTGAGGTGAAAAAGCACCCTTTTGAAAAGTTAACTTATCTGAGTCAGTGTGATATCCCATAAGCGCCAATTGCTCAAAGATCTCTGAGTTGGGTATAGAAGTAATACCATCTTGATCAGCTAACTTTAGATGTCTTCGTAAAGATCCTTCGGTGATAGACAGTGAGTGACCATCAATAGTAGCATTAATCTTGACTTCTCCATTATCATCAGTAGAAGCCTCAGCAGACCTCCAAAATTGTTTGATAAAGGAGACACAAACCTCTGGCTTCTTGGTGAGTGCATAGCAAATGTGACTTCAATTTAGGAAACCGATGATCTGATGAAACCCTGCACTCCCTGTAGATTTTTCTAAAAAGCTACCACCGAAGTTGGTCTTGTCACAAAACTCCAGTTTGCCATAATAAAACGTGAGAATCGAGAGTGGGATATGATCTTGATGAATATATGAAAGCAGGAGAAAGTTAATTGTGATTAAAATAGAGAAACGGAGAGATATGGTTTGACCGATTTAAAAAAATTGAGTTTATCGTGATGAAAGTTAACATATATATATATAAAGATCACGAAAGTCCAATTGGTCAAACCCCTATAACATAGGAATTTGGCGGAAATATCTCAACGGCTCTATTAATTAATGAAAAATCTGTTAGGCACAAATAGTAACAATAGGTCACCAGACAGTATTAAACTATGTCTACAATACTAAGAATATCGCCTAGCAGTATTATCTTCTTCTCCACCCATAAGCTGAATACAAACACCACAGTTTGTACGAACTAAAAGAATAAGTTCATCACAATCTCTCTTTCTATTTTTAGACTCACATTTCATCTCTCAATTCTTTTGTGCTCACATAATCACTCTGTCTATTTGTTACACCAAAAAAGCTTTTCCCCCCCACTTTCTGTTTTTTGAGCTCAACCAATTTCTCTCTTTTGTTTTAGCTCACCTACTCACCAACAAAGTGTAGTTTTTGGCAAACTACCAGCCATAAACGGATTTGATGAGTCTTTACCAATAGCCGTTTGCTTTGGACTAGCCATTGCTTCATTACAAAAACATGGTGCAATGATAACCATATAGTTTTAAGTAAACTATCAACTATAAATGGATTTGTAGAGTCTTTACCAATAGTCGTTTGCTTTGGACTAGCCAATGCTTCATTGTAAAAACATGGTGGCATTGATGACCATATAGTCTTGATAAACAATCAACTAAAAACTTATTTGAAAGTCTTTACCAGTAGCCGTTTGCTCTGGACTAGTCAATTCTTGATGTTTATTAGACATGGTGAACTGATGACCATTTGTTGTGTGGTGTCACAACCAACACTTCAAGAACAACCAACATGTTTCCTCCCCTCAAATAATAGATTATGGAGTAACCAATTTCACACTTTCATTGTTTTATCCTGAAAAAGTAGCTTAAAAACCAAGAAAACTTAACCTAAACATTTGTCTTTTTAACAGTGTATTAAGTGTTACATAACAGGTATTAACAGAGCAAAAACCAGCATACAATATAGAGTATAAGTTTTAACAAACATTTTAAATCTACCAACAGTACTAATTATAACTATCAGTATTAATTGACAAAGATGTAACCATACTAACATTTTAACAAACTTTAACAAAACAAAGGAAGAGATTGGGCCTTAGGGATTGAGCAAGGGATATCCCAATACTTGAGACCAAATTGAAATCTACCATCATCAAAACCTTTTTGTAAGAGATCTGCTACATTATTTTAAGTGTCAATTGCCATTTGAATCAACTTTTTAGCATTGCAATCTCTTATAAAAGTGATGCCTAATCTCTATATGTTTTGTTTTTAGAATGTTGAACATGATTGTCTATTATACTGATAGTACTACAGTATTGGTCAATTTAACTAACCGTGTTCATAAAAATGTACTCAGAAATCCAGCAATTGGTTTTGATCCAGAGAACCCTGTCCACAGCAACTTGCATGCATGCCACATATTAGCTTCAGTTTTAGAAGTGGCAACTACAGTTTGTTTTCTGCATTGCAAGAAATCAACGCTATTTCCCAAAAATTGACACCTCCATTGGTTGACATCCATATCAAGTGTAGCTCCAGCATAGAGTCACTATCAGTGTAAGCAACTAACTCCAAGGAGACAATCCTTAAATTACCAAAAGACCTAGAAAAGGTTTGCCTTTAAGTATCTAAAAGAATTCTTTGACAGCTAAGAGATAGGAAGTTTTGGGAGAAACCTGAAACCTTGCCTCATGCACATACTGCAAACGTAAAACATGATATCTGGTCTGGATGCTGTAAGATACATCAAAGATCCAATCATAGATCTATAAAGATGTTCATCAAGGACTTCTTAGTTAACCCAAAGATGATATCATCAACATACACCTGAACTAACAAGATATCACCTTTGTCCTTCTTGATGAACAAAGTCTTATCTATAGTGCCTCTTCTAAATCCATTTTCAATTAAGTAGGTAGACAAGGTCTCATACCAGGCTCTAGGAGCTTGATGTAGACCATATAAAGCTTTTTCTACCTTATACACTTTGTCAGGGAACTGTGGATCTTCAAAACCAGGAGGTTGACACACATAAACCTCCTCTTCAATAGTACCATATAAGAAGGCACTCTTTACATCCATCTAGTACACAATAAACCTCATAAATGATGCATAAGCCAAAAATAACCTGATTGCTTCTATCCTAGCAACAGGAGCAAAAACCTCATCATAATCAATTCCTTCTTCTTGGGTATAACCTTGTGCAACCAGTCTTGCCTTGTTTCTCACTATAATGCCTCTCTCATCCTTTTTGTTTCTAAAGACCCATTTTGTTCCAATGGCCCTCTTGCCATTAGGTAGATTAACCAGTGTCTAAACCTTCTGAAGTTGAAAATATAGAAGCTCCTCTTTCATTGATTTTATCCAGCTTGGATCTTCCAGAGCTTAAATCACTTTCTTAGGTTCCATTTGAGAGAGAAAACAGGCAAATAAGCAGTTTTGATAATCTTTGTGATTTGTTCTCCTTTGCTTATTAATGTAACACACCATAGCATGTTCATCAGAAATCTTGGTCATTCACCTTGTTTGAATAGCTGAATTAAAGTCTCCAATGATCTGGTCTTTAGGATTATCCTTGTCAATTCTGGTTGTGGGAATAGGAATGACATTAATGGTTGTTTCCAAGTTGTTTAGGTCAGCATATGCACCCATATCTTCATCATCATAAGCATTACCAAAAATTCCAGTATCATCCATTGGAGTCACATTTAAAATAGGTAGAAGTGTAAATACATTTTTGAAAGGAGAAAATATTTCAAATAGATGTTCCTCAAATGCATTATAAGCTTCAGCAACATTAAATCGTGATGATGGATCATCATTAGTAAAAGATGGTCCAGCAGCTAAATGCTTGCTATTTATAGAGTATCCAACAAAGAACCTCTCATCATCCTTCCCATCAAAATTTCCTAGGGGATCTAAGGTATTAAGAATGGTCATAGGACACCCAAAAGGTCTCATAAAACTTATACTACGTGGTCTACCATGTAATACTTCATAAGGTGTCTTGTTGTGAGGCTTGGTCACTAAAACCCTATTCTAAACATAACAAGCGTTTGTACTAAACTGCTTCAAGCCCAATATGTTAGTAGGTAATAATAAATCTGCTAGCATAGTCTTGCTGACTCTATTAGTGTATTTCTTTCTTTCAGCAACTCCATTTTGTTGTGGAGTTCTGGCAACACTAAACTCCCTCTTAATCCCTTTCATTACATAGAACTGATTTATGTCATTATTTTTAAACTTAGTTCCATTGTCACATCTGATGATTTTAACCTTATGATTTATTTGGTTTTCTATGTTAGGTTTTAAGGATCCCACTAGTCTCATCCTTAATGGACAAAAAGAAAACCCAACTAAACCTACTATTAGTCATCAGTGACAACAAGGCAATATGTCTTATGATTGATACTCCTTATAGATGTTGGCAATAAGTCCATATGCAACATTTGTAAGGGTTGGCTGATAGAGCTCACAAGCTTGGTCTTATAAGAGGCTTTATGTTGCTTTCCCTTCTGACAAGCAACACAAGTATGGTCATTTTCAAAAAGCTTTGAAGGCAATCCTCTTACAAGGTTTCCCCTCACAAGTTTATTCATAGTTTTAAAGTTTATATGACCAAGCCTCCTATACCATAAATTAGACTCATCTATTATTTTGATATGTGTGCAAACACATATCCATTTTATATCAAAATAGACCCTAAAAAGACGAAATTGTGCTTTAAATGCTTAAATATTGCTTGTTTTGTCTTTGTGATTGTGTAGGTTACGGATAAACGAAAAATCACAAGAAACGGTCCAAAAACCGGACAAAACACGACATGAGTACAGAAGAGCACACAAGAAGCCGGGGATTCAAAAGCAAAAGGAAAAACTTCATATATTTCCAAATCAATCCAATAAATTCCAAAATTAACATAAATGTAACTTTACATTAACAGGCTAAAAACCATTTTAGTTAACATTTATTAACTATTAAAACCATAAAACACAAAAGCAAACACTATGGCCCATTTTCCTTTAACCGGTTCAATAGGCCAAGTTCAAAAAACCTTTTACCTGTCAACACTCGTCTTCACACCCAACATCATCTCAAATGATTTCCCCGCACTTTTTCACCCCAAAAATAAAAAATGCGCCCAAATCCTTAACCTTACTCTAATTAAAGATCAAATCAGGGATAAGCTAAGTTAAACGCAAGCTGTTAGAGCTAACAACCCTCACCTCACATCACTCCTGCCACGTGGAAGCTTTCTATTGGTTTAAAATCATGATTTGGCAATCCGTGTGAAGATAAAGACATCTAAGGGCTTAAATTGATCAAGCAATGATTGGAAAGTGATCCTACGGCCTAAATTCACTCTGATGACACCACAACTCTCACCTTACCTCCTCTCACTTCCTATATAAACCCCTTGTTTTTCACACTGTAGTGTGTAGTTTTTTTGAGCTTATTAGTGTAATGTTAGATTAGCTTTTAAACATTTTCAATATTGTAATCTCTTAGTTTTTAGTCAATTTCCATTTTCCAAATCAATGTCATCACTCAATTTCAAGTAATAATAAAATCAAATTTCATTTCATTGTCTTTCATATTGTTTTGTTCATTCAAGCTTTCAATAAGCTCTTGCAAGCTCTCACAAGTCTCTAAGCTTGTGATTGAGCTTAATTATTCTTTTAATCTACTTAAACTCTAAAATAAGTTTAATTACCTATGCTATTGGACTGTGACAATTAGAAGATGAGCTTAAATTGATCACATATTTGTTGGGACTAATCCACGTGTTCTTGTAGATCAAACTAAATCTACTGGAGATGGGTTAAAAACTGCCCACACTTATTCAAGTATAAATAAGGAGTCCAGAGCTGATGACATTTCAAATAAAATAATGTTGGAGGATTTATCAGATCTCTTGAAAGACACAAGATCTGCCTTCTTCACTCCTGACTCCCCACAAGATGAGCCAATCATTATTTCAGATGAGAGTGAAGAGGAAGAAAAAGTTGACAAAGATAAAGACACTCATGCTACTTATCATGATGCACCTGAAAACAATTCAATCCCACATCCTCCATCTCCAAAATCGGCTCAAATTCAAGAGTTAATGGCCCAGGTTTAATTACTTCAGTCCTAAAAAGATGAGTTGGAACAACAAAAGGCAAAAGCTAAAGCTAAAGTTGCCTCACTAAAGGCTAGGCCCTCATATCTGTCACACCCTGATAATTGCTATTTTATACATACTTTTTACCTTGAAAAGCGAACCCAAAAGACTAAAAACATAATAAAAATGCAAATATATGCTTGTTTTTGTGTTTGTGTATGTGCAGGTGCAGATATTAAAGAAATGGACAAAATAAAAGACAAAACCGAACAAAACCAAGCACGAGAATGAAATGAACACGAGAAAACGAGTCCAGCGGTACCTTCGGATTTTATTGGGTCGGCCTATAACCATTTGTAACTAAGCCCACAAGAAAAGCCTTAAGCCCAACAAAGGCCCAATGTTAATTTGATAAATATGAATAAGATAAGGTAGATGACGTCAACCGCACATGTCCCAAATTAAATACCACCCAGTCACGTGACCGAGCACTACCAAGGAAAGAGCAAATGAGCATGTAACACGTGGTAGAGACCTATTATATTTAACTGAGTTTACAAATTGAATTGAGAATGAATGGGTTCATTTTCAACCATCACGTGCCTGGGAATTAAATGAATTCAACACAGGTGACAGCGCACTATGCATTGGATTGGGTAAATAAAAAAAAGACGCGTGGCATATAATGTTATATCTCAAATTGTATTCTCATCTTAAAAGAGAATATGATCCAACAGTTGATATTTGGTGCGTATAAATTAAGCCGAATGGAGGCCACGTGACGAGTTTTTAAACGGCTGGATCATTTTTTTCTAAGTCCCTATCCGAGGTCACACACTCCAAGCCCAATGATTGGTTGATAATTACCCAATGATGAGAGACCAATTTACAATTTCACCCCTTCACCCCCTATTTATACCATCATGCTCCCTTCTTTTTTTTCAATTTTTTTTTAAGTTTTTTTTTTAAGTATTTTTAGTGTTATTATTCTTCTTTTTAGCTTATTAAAATGTAGTTTTAGCTTATTCTTGTTTTCCCATTTTCAACAGCTTAATGAAGTTATATTCCATCTTATTTTCCGTGTCAGCTTATTTGTAAACTCGTCGCTTATTTGGTTTAAATGAAATGAAAAGATTTGTGTTTGAAGTGCTTAATGTTTCCGGCTTCTTTTGTTTTGACTTATTTTTCTTAATTGCTCCTTTTACGCCAGGTGGAATCCTCTGACAGACTTATTCGTTATTGGGTCTTATTCGTCGGAAATTAAGTTTGAAATAAAATAAGTTATTTCATAGCTTATGAGATTTCTATACTAAATCCTGTAACTATTTGAAGCCATGAGCTTATGTAACAAACAAGTATTTTGTTAATCCAATGTATCTTTTTCAAACGACACGTTTAGTAGTCGTTCTCAGATCTTGCGCTATTGACCCAATAATGTAACGCCTCGGATATTCAACATTCCGCTGCATACTCAGATTTGAGGGTGTTACATGTTAGATGTAGTTTTGTTTGATGAATCTCATTTAAATGCGTTTGTTATTTGATTCTCCTATTTCAAAAGTTTTTTTTTATTTTTTATTTTTTATTTTTGTTCACTTAAATTCTGTTTCATTTGTCGTGGCTTATTAAGATTCGCTCATTAAAGTTGTAAGTTTAGTTTAAAATTTGTGCAACTCACTCTTATTACTCGTTACTCTATCTGGTCCTCTTTTAAGTTTTTGGGCCTCGTTAGAATTTAGGGCCTCTTTTGGTTATTGGGTTGATTTTGGTCTATTGAAGAAATTTTATGGCTTGAGGCTTGCGTATTGGTTTGTAAAATAAATATAAGATCTTTGATTTAATTTGGATTTGCTAGGGTAGTTGGGCTGCGTTTGGTTTGTGAATGAATATTTGGGCCTTCAAGTGTGAAGTGAAAATTAAGATGTATATATACTGTTAACAGTTTTGTTGATTTTGAGTTTTGCCTTTTGGTACCGGTCAACTCACGAGGCGCGGAGCTTAAGGGTTTATTTAGCTAGACCGAATTTGATTATTTGTTTTAGCTAAATAAATCGGGTGGTATTCGTTTAATTGCGGGTCTTCAATTCGGTTCCACTTTCTATCATTTTTCAATTAATTAGTGTAGATTTATTTTGTCGTTTTATAATATGTTTGCCTATTTGAATTTTTGCCATGCTTAGTGTAGACTTATTTTTATCTTTTGATGTTATAACGTTTGCTATATTTAGTTAGTTGATTTATTTGCTCATTTAGTGTTTAGAAATTAGTGCGGATTTAAAATATGATTAGAGATTATTAATTTGCGACATTTATTTAGATTAAAGTTTTATTTAAAAAAATAAATAAATTAAATAAATTAAAAAAATAAAAAAAATAAAAAATATAATTTCTTTTAATGTAGGATTATTTTTAGAAGTTTGCAATTTTAAAATTGAATTTATTATGCTTGCTTATTTGTCTCGTTTTAAATACTCATTTTTGTTAAATCATTTACATGTTTAATTGTTTTTATTGCTTTGCTCGTTTTTATGCTTTAATTTACTTTATCAATATGTCAAGTAGGATTTAGGAACCCAAATCAAAATCATTTTAAACCATTCAAAACGCGCGATCACGGACTTAACCGATTTTCAATTCACACTTCGTCGAGGGAAAACGACCCGGGAGGTTTTTGAGACAACTTTGGTTAAAAGTTTGTTTCTTAAATCCGACGGAAAATACTTACTATACTATAATTGTTACTATCCTTATATACTTATATATTATATTATATATATAGTGTGTATTGGAGACGTGATCAATTTTTGGCGCCACTACCGGGGAGGTGTGTTACGATTATCGTGTTTCGATTCGAAGATTAGTGTTTTGAAGAACCTTCCTCGTGAAGTTATCGCTTTTCGTTTGTGAATATTTTTCTTCTATTTTATAAATATAAAAATACAAAAATATTTAATTTCTCAATTTTTGTATATATATATATATATATATATATTAAATAATCAAAAAAAATAAATAGAAAAACCTAAAGTAACCGTCTTGTGTCACTTACGAAAAAGGCGCACCTCTTTTGTGAATTTCACTTAAGGGAGTTACCCTAAGTTTGTTGATTATTCGGTGAATCAAAAATATTTTCTTTCTTATTTTAATTTCCTTATGTATTATTTTAAAAAACTAAAAATATTCATCTTTATCTTCTTATCCGTTTAATTCTTTCTTCTTATCCTCTATATCGTTTAATTCTTCGACATGTCATCTTATTACCAACCGAGTTGCTACAGGTGTGGAGGTCCTTTAGATGGTTTGATTTGTCGACAATGTAATTGCGAAAGGTGTGGAAATATGCGTTATGGAGGGGATTGTTATCATTATAATTATGATACAAATCCGAATTCTCTCAATTTTTCCGACTACCCTCCACAACCCCGGTACGAGACGAATATTTGTGAGTTATGTGGAAACGATGCTCATTTTGGTTACGATTGTTCACTACAAGTTCCGTTTGTTTACAATCAGAACCCATGTTTCGATCAAAACTTCGATAATAATTTTCCTCTAATTTTACCAAGTTTTCTACAACAATACATTTGTTGTGACAACTGCGGGGGTCCTCATGCGAATTTTCAGTGTCAACCGATGAACCAAGATTTCTATAATTCTAATTCTTCCGGTTTTGACCAATTTCAACCCCCGCAGTATCCCGTCATTCATCATCCTCCTCAAGAGACGAGTAAAGAAATTTTGCAAGCTCGAGAAGACTTAATGGAAGCTATACAAGCCTTTTTAAAGGAGTATGATCATATACCTCCTAATGAAAAGTGCATGGCTTTATTGCTAGCTGAGGAAAGATTTCTTAAAATTAAGCAAGCTATGGAAGAAGAGCAGAATCAACCTGAAGTTATGCAAGAATTGCTTCTTAAACTTATGAATGATTTGCAAATTCTTAAGGGAATTTAACAAGAGAAGGAAGAGCCGGCAGCTCAAAGTTTTACTCCATATGGAAATTTTTCTATGATCGACGATGTGGAAGTGTTAATGAAAGATATTTACACCTTCTTAAGGAAGTTTAGTCGTATACCTTTTGGAGTAACACCAAAGGTTTTATTGATAGCTTGGGAGAAATTTGACGAAATTAAGCATGCTTTTACAGACGAGCAATATCAACAAGAGGATATTCAAGAATTAATGCGTAAACTCCTCGAAGATGTGCAAAATATTAATGAAGAGCTATCTGAATATATTAATTGTCCAAGTTGGAATTGTCCTACCTTTTACGACAATGACGATGATGAGTATACTATTATATATAGAAAGCCTAAAGCAATCACTCCCGACTTACCGATCGAGGAACCCGATAACTCTCTAAGTATGGGGGATGAGCATCTTGACACTATTCCTAGTGTTGAGAACCTTGTCCCAACCCCAAGTAAGTTCGAGGGTATTTCTGACGATACATGTGATATGCCCGTTTATGAATATCCTTCCACTTTTGATGCTTTGAACGATAATTCTAAATTTTTATCCGATTCCAACAATGATGGTACTTTGAGTTATGATGATGATTTTGAGGACATCAAGTACGTTAGCTTAGAAGAGGTGAATGTTGACCAAGAAGAGAAAGAGTTTGACTTAGAAGATATTCTTCAAATCCAAGACGTTATTCTTCGTGAGAAATTATTAAACGTCCATCGTCTTATTGCTAATATCGAATCTTTGAATGACAACCCTACTCCTGATCGTGTGCTCAAGTCTCCCTCTTTATTTCCTATCCCCGTCGCGGATAATGATTCGTTCTTTGAGGAGTCCAATACTTCTCTTTCTCATTTGGATAATTCTTTACCCGAATTCGAGACTTTTAGTGATCATACGGAAGAGACAAGAAGTGGCAGTACCACTACTCATGCTAATAATTCTCTTCCCGAGTATGATTCATTTCTTTTTGAGGTTGAGCCCGATCAGGGAGGGTTGATTAGCATTGTTATTTATGATAATTCAAATGACCCTCTTTTGGAACTTCCCGAGTTTGAATCATTTCATTTCAATCTTTATGATGATCCATCATTTCCTCGTCCTCCTCCGGAACCACCGAATGTTGAGATTTGCTTCAATTTTGATCCCGATGCGCCAGTGATTAACAATTTTAATGAGCTTAATGAAGACGAATGTTTTGACCCGGAGGGAGGTGAGATTGATTTTTCCCTAAATGTTGAAGATGACGATTCCTTCACATTTTTCATTTGGACTTTTCTCCCGTTTCTCACCTACCCTACGGATTCTCCTTTACTTCTCTCCACTGGGAGTGAAGACACCATTTTTGACCCCGGTATCTCCACTTAGAGTCGGTGGCCTCTCATCGGGATGGAACTTTCATGTGCTTTAATGAAAGCCCAATTGAGATTTTCTTTTCCATTTGCTCCCTCATGGACAACTTAATTCGGGGTCGAGTCAAGCTCGTGACTCGGTTAACAAAAACAAGCGTTTCTATCTTCTTTTCTATTTTCTAACAATTAATGTGAGGGGGCTCGCCTCTTCTTTTCTCGTGTTTCATGTTTTGTTGGTTTATGTTGTTTTATCCAGGAATACCCGGATGTTGAAGACTCTCGTGCTCATGGTTTTGTCCATTCATACATTCAAGCTTCATATCCTCAGCTTCATTTAGGGAATCTAATATCCTTATCTTATCGACTAATGTTTATCTTTAGCATACTTAATAAATGGCTTTAGATTTGCGTAGAGAACCCTTAATACTTGAATTATGCCTTGAAATTAGTATGCGGGTATTAATCTCACATTGAGGACAATGTGTAGTTTTAGTATGGGGGGGAATCTATCGATTTGATTTTACCTGCAACCATTGTTTTTACGTAACCCGTTTTTCCACCAAAAATATGTGATTTATGTGAAAAATAGCAAAAAAATTTAAATTTTTGTGCATGAAAAAAGTGATAAATGTTGGAATAAAGTGATGTAATAAGTGTTGTGACACAAATAAAGGTGAGAACGAGAAATAAAATTTGATCCGACCAGTTTTATACCTTATCTTTTTTCCTTAACTTATTTTTATCGAGTTTGTTGCTAGTCTTATGTAGGCTTATACATTATGCCGAACTCGATTTATTAAGATAAAGATTGTTGCCAGTCTATGTGACTTGTCAAAGTGCCGATCTTAATTCGCTAGGCTAAGCAGTCGCGAGTCTTTTTCTTAGAGATTTTAAATTGCGAAGAACAAGAAATGATAGTGTTAATTATAAGTCATGATATTAAACGTAGAATAGTTGGTTTTCTTTCAAGCGCATAAGTATTAATTATGGCTTTTTCTCCCATTAGCTTGTCTCACTTACATGCATAAATGTTTAATAAATAAGGCTGTCCTGTTCAATTTAATTTTTAGTAACTTTCATTTGATTTGGAAGTCGATGATTCGAATTTTGGCTTATTATATGCATCACATGTTTATTGCTTTACTTATACCTTAAAGAGCCTTAGGGTATTTGGTATGAGTAAAGTTAATCATTTTATTACTTTTTGCCTTAAAGAGCCTTAGGGTATATGGCATAAGTAATACTAATCATGAAATTATTTGTACCTTAAAGAGCCTTAGGGTATATGGTACTTATAAAATTAGTGATTGGAAAAATGTTGCTTAGTTATTTTCACCTTAAAGAGCCTAAGGGTATATGGTGTAAATAATATTACTTGATTTATGTCTTAAAGAGCCTTAGGGTATATGACATGAATTAA
The DNA here is from genome assembly GCA_026074375.1 of Tanacetum coccineum. Classification (NCBI taxonomy): domain Eukaryota; kingdom Viridiplantae; phylum Streptophyta; class Magnoliopsida; order Asterales; family Asteraceae; genus Tanacetum; species Tanacetum coccineum. The sequence continues at coordinate 3,397 of BQNB010143127.1, read as the reverse complement.
GGCAAAAGCAACAAAAGCCAAATTTCGTTCACTTCATCGGGTTTTCAAGGATAAGGGTGGAAGCTAAACTTTATTTTCAACCGTCTCACTTTATTTTTGGATTAAATAAGTATCGAAACAAGTCTTAAAGAGCCTTCGGGTATATGACTTAAGTAAAAACTTGAGATACAAAAGTAGGATTTGCGGGAGGAAAAGTAAGTACACAATTAGTAATTATGAGTAGCGTTAGTATCATGACTTATATTTGACAATGATCTTGTTTTTAAGCTTAGTATGGAAAATAAACATTTGCTCGGTTCCTGAGACTTTCAAATTACATGTGAAGGGGAGCACTATTTGAGAATATATACTATTCCTAATACTATTCATAATACTATTCCTAATACTATTCCTAGCACTATTTGAGAATATATACTATTCCTAATACTATTCATAATACTATTCCTAATACTATTCCTAGCACTATTTGAGAATATATACTATTCCTATCTTTTTAAAATTTGAATCAGGTGATGAGACGTAACTATGTGAATAGAGAAAGAAATAGGTATAGGTAGGGTAGTCATGTAAGAAATATACATGATGGTGTCTAATTATATTTTTTTTGAATTTGGTCAAGGTTGTCGTGACTTTAAATTGTTATTGCTATGTCTTGGGATGGGTAGTGTACCGAGATAAAAATTTTATAAGAAAAACTTTGGGCCTTGACGTGGATTTAAGGTTTATTCAAGTCAAAATATATTTTTCGGTCAAAGCTTAACAGTGTTACTCAATAATTTACCAAAGGTTTTAATTAAATATTATAAAAACATTTATGAAATGTTATCAAGTAAATACTCATTTTTATTGGAAAAATGATTTGGAAAACAATGGCGCAACTTTCGTGTTTTAAATCAACCGTTTTTACTCATTAGCCTAAACAATACCCACTAAACTCAACTAATATACATCATTTGCCCTATCATTTAAGCCACTTATTATTTTATTTTATTTTCACTGTGATACTTGGATGTAGACGTGCCATCTTTTGCCTTTGAATAGACACATCAGTCCTTTTACTATTTGTTTTTTTAACAAACACGTTATGGGCACGCATTGTAGATTGTAGACCACGAATCTCTTGACCAATGTATCTGTTGATTATTCTACAAATAAAGCCTCTTTTACACCCATACTTCACTTTTATCTTTCGAGCTCACATATGCATTAGTGTCTTCTTTTATCTTAAACAACAGCAACAACACTTCGGTCATATCTCCTTTTACAGTTAGCCACAAATCGTCATCTCATTTCTAATAGAACACTCAAAACCACCCAAAGCTAATATCCAAGAACACACTCAAATAAATATAACAATAAATATGGCGAGCCATGAAGTCTAAGGACGCAAGGAAAAGAAAAAGGAAGATAAAATCGTTCTTGTTTTTCTGACGAAGTAAGGTTTGGTCCTAGTGTCCTTATTTCATTTAAACTCGTTTATGACATTTTTTTTCTTATAACCTGTACAAAAATACATATTTTTCTTTGTTCGTGTTGTCTTTGTGGTAAGACCCGTTTGAACGACGAGTTTTGTTTTCTTTCCGTTAAGTGCCATATGGGTTCTAACGAGGTAAGTCCGCTTCCAACGTTCAAGTTATTTTATAACCATTTCTTGCGTTATCTCTATGTTCTAAAACGTATGAAAATATACAGCTTCATTTCTATTGTGTTGCTCCGGCGAGTTCGTACATTATGCAGCGACGACGTCCATATCCTCCTTCGTTCGTACATCGCCAGTGAGGATTTCTCTCAGCTTCTTGATGTTTATTCTCGATATTTATATCATTTTGCTTAAGGTGAGTTTATAGCCCCTCTTTCACTTGTTTTATAATTTCTTTACAAATCTCGGGGGAGAATACATGCTTATTTTAGTTAGTGAGCTTATTTTTAAGCTTATTAGATTCGTGTTTTTTTTAGAGTCTATATGTAATGTAACAATTCTCATTTTCGTGTCATGTACAGACTAAATTAATGAACACTATTTATTTTAGTCCGATACGCGTTTTACTTTTTAATATTTTACCATTTAAGCTAAACCCTAGACTTAAAATAAATAATCAATGAATGTCAACGATCACCAATAACTTAAGGTTTACATTTTACATCAACCAAGTAAGAAATAATTATTTTGAGAATAATTATGTACTTTGCGTATTTTATTTTTATTGGTCACGTAAAAGGGCTACGTTTCGCGATAAAATACATTTGGACGCACCCCGGAAATACCTAGACTACCTAGACTCAAACCAATACCCATATTAAACGCCTAGACACAAAAACTAACAAATGTCTTGCGTTAATATCACTTGGTTTCCGAAATTGGACAAGTAAACCCACAACAAATCGTCCCATGTGGATTTATTTACTAGCAAAATCTCCCTAATGATCCTTAAAGGTACATGTACATATGCTAGGTAATTAATTTGTGTCCTAATGGTTCCCTAATGATCTTTGACACAATGGATATTAACCTATTGCTCCTTTTCCTCTCTTGATGTCGCGGATAACCAAGAACCAAGTCACAAACCCATAAGATTTCCTAGCTAAGTAAACATCTTGTACATCTTTAGCTCATTAAAACATGTACTTAGTGGTTTAGCTAAATACTATGTGTGGCTAACTAAAACTTCACAAAACCGCCCTCTAGGGCACGATTTCGGTTTGGGTGTGAACTAGGAAAGTTAACTAGACTTCTTACCTATAAATATGCACTCATATCCTACCCTTTTACACTCTTGTTAACACACACACGTCTCCAACACTCCTCTCTTTGTGTTCGAGTCTCAAACCGCCAACAAGCATCCACAAGGAGATATACGCGTTACGGGTTAAGCGATTTACACGACCACACCTTAACCTCTCGGACTATAGGACCTTTGTAAGTTATATACAACTCATTTCCTTTGTATTTTACGCGTTCGTTTATTGTAAACTAGCCTAGGAGTCAAGTGTATGTGCATACGATATACTAGCGTGAAAACACACATGATAAACATGAAATGAACGTGTTATGAGCACATTGTATTCGTTTAATAACTTGCGTAGTGTTGGAAACGTAAAAGCTAACGCAAACAATAACCTTGATATATAAAAATGGACCACGACATGGGTAATAAGCCTTGTTCGCGAATTTAAAGTGAAACTATACGTAAACTATGGTTGTGATCACGACATGAGGGTGTGGAAACATGTATTCGACGTTAATGAGTGTTTGCATGTCACGAACCACGATTAGAAAATGCTAGACACATATATTATGACGCTAGACTATTTATCGAAGCCATATGTTACATCAATAACCCATTCGGGCCATTAATGGACTAGTAGCTTATTACCGTGAGCCCAACGCGAGCCCATG
>BQNB010143126.1:0-17033 GCA_026074375.1 Tanacetum coccineum | reverse complement strand
GGGCTTTTAGCCCATTAAGCTTTCAGCCCTTTAGAGCTTTTTCCCAGCTTATTGAGATAAGCTGGGAACTTCCTAGTATTTTTCTTAGAATCAGCATAAGTCAAAGTACTTTTTGTAATTTTTTCAGATTTTTCTCATTAGGTTTGCTATTTTTAATAATTGAATTTCTTTAAAACAGTTTTTAATTCATAATAAATAAAATAAAAGTAAAAAAAATATAATTCTTTTTTTCAAAATTTGCTTTTATCATGTAGGACTTAGGAAAAATAGATTTACTTTCGTAGGGTTAAAATTGTAGAATTTGTTTTTTCAAAGAACAGGATTGAATCCCGTTCTCGTTTTTCGTGTTTTTAAGCTTAAATCACTTTCGTTTTTGGTCTAGTTTTCTTTGTTCTTGCATTTTAGTCATTTAGGGTTTATTAAAAGTTAAATAATCATTTTAGGATTAAATTTTGATAATTTAGGTTTTTAAGTCGCGTTTTTACGTTCCCGTTTTAGGTTTTAACTTAAATTGCTTTCATTTTAGGATTTCTTTTACTTGTTTTTGCATTTTATTTGTAGAAATAGATAACCAGATCAAATCTTTAATCATTCAAGCATTGTTCACAAGCCGATTCTCGATTTTCAAATTCACGCCTCGACGGGAAACGACCCGGGAGATTTTTGACTTTACTTTGGTCAAAAGTAATTTCTTTGAATCTCTTGGAATACGTATACTATAATTGAATTATAATTATTGATTATTATTATATATTTATATATAGTAAGAAATATTTGGTTATCAGGCACCAAAAGATGGTACCCGAATATTCTAGAGGCTATAATTCTCACAATTTAGTGGAGTAGGTTGTGCTAGCTATACAGTCAGTCCGTTTGGACTTGCCTTACTAAGAGCATTTTATACTTTGAAAGCATATATATTAAGATTTTTCATAAAATATTAGTTCGAAAATTTTTGGCAGGGCAAATATGGAGGGATATGATTAATTTTTCCTATTTGGCTCCCCTCCACACTTAAGTTGAACATTGCCCTCAATGTGATAACTTATAATAGAGATAAAATAGGGAAAATTAAGGAAAACGGTACTTCTCGGGACATGTAGATATAACTGTGAGAGAGCTATCCATTAGCATACTTTATAATTTTCCGTATCTTTAAGCTAAAGTACATGCATAAAAGTTAATACAAAAGCAAAAAAAAAGAAAATATTTTTGTTTTTTTAGAAAGTAAATAAAGGATATGACAGAAGAATGGAGGAGGGACACCTCCACACTTAAGTGAAGCACGGGTTGCCTCCCTAGAAGCGCTTAATTTTTAAGAGAGTCTTTAGCTAGACTCGTACTTCGTGAGTCATTCTATTGGGAAAAAGGGAGTTACTGCTTCCCTTGGGTCATTATCTTCTTCATGATATTGTTTAAGTCGATGGCCATTGACTATGAACGTCTTTCCATCTTTACCATAAAGTTCAACATATCCGGATGGATATTGATGTTTCACTACATAAGGTCCTAACCATCAAGATCTGAGTTTTGGTTGTTTAAATTTGTACTTTGAGTGAAATAGCAGAACTTTGTTTCCTTGTTTGAATTCTTTTCTCATTCTTAATTTTTTGTCGTGCCATACTTTGGTTCTTGCCTTGTATAGAAAAGAGTTTTCATAGGCTTGGTGTCTAAGTTCATCTAACTCGTGTAACTAAAACATTCTTTTCTCATCAGCAGCGATGAGATCTGGGTTGCAATTCTTCAAGGCCCAGTATGCACGATGTTTAATTTCAAATGGTAAATGGCAGCTTTTTTCCATATATAAGTTTGTAAGGTGTGGTACCGGTAGGTGTTTTGTATGCAGTGCGAAAATCCCACAGAGCGTCATCAATTTTTATTGACCAAATGGCAAGATTTTCTTTAACGGTGTTTTTAAGAATTCTTTTAAGAGCTCTGTTCGTGTTTTCAACTTGACCACTGGTTTGAGGATGATATGATGTGGAGAAACGGTGGTTAACTCTATATCTTTTCATGGTCCTTTCTATTATTTTGTTGCAGAAGTGAGTACCTCGGTCGCTGATTAGAGCTTTGGGCATTCCGAAACGGCAGAATAGTTTCTTCAGGAAGGTGATAACTACTCGGGCATCATTGGTTGGTAAAGCTTGAGCTTCGGCACATTTAGATACGTAATCAACAGCGACAAGAATGTATTCAAACTTATATGATTTTGGGAATGGTCCCATAAAGTCAATACCCCATATATCAAAATTTTCAAATACTTGAATATTGTTTAAGGGCATCTCATCTCATTTTGATATATTTCCTGTCTTTAGACATGCTTCGCATAGGCGAACTAGAGTATGAGCTTTTTTGATGATTGTTGGCAAGTAGAATCCTGAATCTAGGACCTTTTTAGCAGTTATGTTTGGTCCATAATGTCCACCGGTAGGTCCGTGGTGACATTGATCTAAAATGGTTCGGGTTTCTGGTCCAGATATACAACGTCTGATCATACCGTCAAAACATACTTTGAAAAGGTAAGGTTCCTCCCAAAAGTAGTGTTTGAGGTCGGAGAAAAAATTGTTCTTTTGTTGATATGTCATCCTTTTCGGTATAATATCACCGACCAAGTAGTTTGCAAAGTCTGCAAACCAAGGTTTATCTTTAGTATTAATTTCCATTAGAGTTTCTCCAGGAAAGTTATCATCGACTTCACTGTCATTGCTTGACTTACTATTTTTAATCCGAGACAAATGGTCGGCTGCAACATTTTCTGTTCCTTTTCTATCCTTGATTTCTATGTCAAATTCTTGCAAGAGTAAGATCCATCGAATAAGATATGGTTTAGCATCTTGTTTCTTGAATAAGTTCCTTAGAGCTGAATGAGCGGTGTGAATAATAGTTTTTGAGAGAATAAGATAGGATCTAAATTTGTAGAATACAAAAACTACATCCATAAGTTCTTTTTCGGTTACGGTGTATTTTTGTTGAGCTGGGTTAAGAGTTTTACTTACAAAGTAGATCGGGTGAAAGTTTTTACCATCTTTTTGACCTAAGACAGCTCCAACTGTGAAATCACTTGCATCACACATAAGTTCAAACGGAAGATTCCAGTTTGGGCTTACGATCACAGGAGCACATGTGAGTTTCTCTTTTAATAATTTGAATGCTTTTTGACATTCATCATTGAATTCAAATGGAGTATCTTTTTCAAGCAGTTTAGTTAGTGGTCGAGCAATTTTTGAGAAATCTTTTATGAATCTTTCGGTAAAAACTGGGCATGTCGAGAAAGCTTCTAATACCTTTGATGTCGTAGGGGGCGGATTTTTTTAGATTAGGTTTGAATTTTGCTTTGTCTGATTTCAAGGTCGTGCGCTGGACACCTTGTGTCCAAGCACAATTTCTTCTTTTGACCATTGAGTGACATTTTCCCAATTAAGATTAAGATGAGGCATCTTTAGATACGTTGGTAGCATTTTATCTAGGTTGTTTAGGCAGGTTCGATAAGAGTTTTTGAAGACAAAAAAATTTCGTCCATGAATCACTTCGTCTGATTTTCGATCATGTCATGAAAGATTGCTAACTGGCACCTTTGGAATGTGGCAGGAGCATTACATACACGAAAGGCATTCGCCTATAAGCATATGTTCCGAAAGGATGTGATGTTGTTTTCTCTTGATCTTTAGGATCGATAGGAATTTGAAAATATCTAGAAAACCATACGAGGAAACAGAAAATATATGTTTCTTGTGAGTCTTTTAACATTGATCACATAAATGCAAAGGGAAATGTTCTTTTGCAGTTGCTTCATTACTGTTTAAGAATAATCGATGCATAGTTGCCAACCCGTAACGGTTCTTGTTGGAACAAATTCATTGTTTTCATTAGTGATGTTAGGATTAAAAGGCTTCTTGTAGTTACTGTTGCTAAGTTAATGCTGCTGGTGTATAAGTTACTACTGCTGGTGCTAAAGGTTAATGTTCTAGTACAAATTTCCAACGGCTGAAGAGTTTGCATGTTAGTAGAGATATGGATAAAGACAGAGAAATGATAAATGATGGATTGGAGATCAAGATTACTTACGTGATAAGTATTAGTTATTTATAGAATAGATCATAGAGAATATTCTAAGTTTTATGAATATATTGTAAATTGACTAGGACTCCTTGGTGTATAAAAGGAGGTCCTAAGGCATAGAGTTTTATATATATCTGTATCAAATCCAAACGAGTCATTCATAGAGTTATCATAGCTTTAGGGTTTTATAACCCGAATACTAGGAGAGTATTCGTATTATTTGTAATAATAATATTAGATCTTTTATTGTTTGTTGAATTGTGTGTTCAAAGAATTATGTTCATAGAGTTACCGTTTCATTAAGAATTCATCTTATTGATTAAAGATTAGATTCCGCATAATCTTTAATATATTCAACAAAGTTTCTACTATAGTTGTGTTAGATTTATCTAGTATAACAAAGCCTTAAAATGCATAAGGAATTAAAGATCTATTCAAGTGGGATCAACAAGTGGTATCAGAGCTTGTTGAGAAGATTTGAATAAAAAGAACCTATTTGAATACACAAGATCTCTTTGCTAGAAGATATGGATTCAGAATCTGCACATATGGTGGCTGCATCTAAGGTTCCAATGCTCAAACCTGGTGAGTTTGATTTATGGAGGATGAGAATAGAACAATACATCCAAATGATTGACTATGCTCTATGGGAGGTCATAGAGAATGGAAATACTGCACCAAAAACAATAGTTTTGGAAGGTGTTAAGAAAGTAATACCTCCTATAACTGCTGAAGAAAAGGCTCAAAAGAGGTTAGAAGTGAAGGCCAGAAGCACCTTGATGATGGGAATACCTAATGAACATCAGTTAAAGTTCAACTCCATCAAGGATGCTAAGTTTCTATGGGAAGCTATTGAAAAGAGGTTTGGTGGGAATGCTGCTATAAAGAAAACTCAAAGAAATCTCTTGAAACAACAGTATGAAAACTTCACTACTCCTAACTCAGAAACCCTTGATCAAACTTTTGATAAGCTTCAGAAGCTTGTGATACAGTTGGAGATTTTAGGTGAAACACTTTCACAAGAAGATGTGAACCAGAAGCTATTAAGAAGTTTGTCACCATAATGGAACACACATGTTGTTGTGTGGAGAAATAAGCCTGAATTAGAGACAATGAGCATGGATGATCTCTACAACAATCTCAAAGTATATGAACTAGAAGTCAAAGGGACATCAAGCTCTAATACAAGCACACAAAACATAGATTTTGTGTCATCTAACAACTCTGGCAGCACTAATGTAGCAGTTAACACTGCTCATGGAGTTTCTACTATTGGCACTCAAGTTAGTGTTGCTAACTCTACAAATGTTGATAACTTGAGTGATGCTGTGATCTGTGCATTCTTTTCTACTCAACCAAACAATCCTCAACTTGCAAATGAGGATATACAACAACTCTATCTAGATGACTTGGAAGAGATGGATTTGAGATGGCAGATGGCTATGTTAACTATGAGAGCTAGAAGGTTCCTGAAGAATACAGGAAGGAGGATTACTATGAATGGCAATGAGTCCATTGGTTTTGATAAATCTAAGGTGGAGTGCTACAACTTCCACAAGAGGGGATACTTTTCTAGGGAGTGCAGAGCTTCAAGAAACCAAGACAACAGGAACATGGAAAGCACAAGAAGGATTGTACCAGTGGAGACAACTACTTACAATGCCTTGGTGTCATGTGATGGTCTTGGTAGATATGACTGGAGTGATCAGGCAGAGGAAGGACCTACTAACTATGCACTTATGGCTTACTCATCTTCAAGTTCTGATTCTGAGGTATCTAATGATTCTACTTGCTCAAAATCTTGTCTTGAAACTGTTGAAGTACTTAAATCTCAATATGAACAACTATTGAAAAGATTTGAAAAATCCGAGTTAATGGTTGTACCTTATAAGACAGGTTTACAGTCTGTAGAGGAAATAATTGAATTTTATAAAAAGAATAAGTTTGTTTATGTAGAAAAGATTAACGTCTTAAAATGGGACATTCAAGTAGGAGAGATAACTACTAGGGAGCTTCGGAAGAAGCTAGAATAATTCAAAAGGAAAAAGATGACATTCAGTTTAATGTAGACAAATTTGAAAATGCATCTAAGAGCTTAAACAAATTATAAAGAGTCTAATTGTAGACAATTGCAAGAAAGGTTTAGGCTATAATGCAGTTCCACCTCCCCTAACAGGAAATTTCATGCCTCCAAAACCTAACTTGTCATTTTCTGGATTAGAAGAGTTTACAAATGAGCCTGTAGTTATTAAGCCTGTAGTTGAGAACAGTAAAGCTAAGGATAGTGAAGTAAAGCCTAAAGCAGTTAGGTTAGGAAGAATCAAATTGGTGCTCCAATATTAAGGATTCGGTGTCAAGGTGAGTGAGGAGAAAATGTGTCTCAAAATAAGATTGAAAGAAAACAGCTAAGCCTAGTTTTGTTAAGATAGACTTTGTCAAAGCTAAAACAAACAAACAAAACTGATAGGAGAAAAACTGACTAAACAAGTTGAGCACAATAAGCAAAACACTTACATTCCTAGAGGCAATCAAAGGGTAACTAGAATAATATGACGTCTCAGAGATAGGAAGTATTTTGAGATGTTTAATAAAGCCTGTAATGTGTGTGGATGTTAGATCAATTGCAAGTTGATTGTAATTATCAAAGGGTGGTAAAACCTATTTGGAACAATGCTAAAAAGGTGAATCATTAGAATTTGGCCAAAAAGACTCACCCTTGCCCTAAAAAGAACATGGTTCTAAGAGCAGTACTAATGAAGTCTGGCTTAGTATCTATTAATACTTGTTGGGAATTTTGAGTTACTACTGCCAGTACTACTTTACATACTGTTGTTGTTACTCTGGACGTTAAGATTTGAGCCTGCTACTAACGACTATAAAGAATAGACTAAGTTGTTAGTATGCTAGTTATATTAGTTAGTACTGCCATAGTACAATTTTTAGTACTGTAAGTATAGTTTAGTATTGTTGTAATAGTTAGTGTTGTTAGTATTATTATGTTAGTTCTGCTAAAGTGATATGAGATGTATATTTAGGAATCATATTGTTATCATTTTACCGTTTTGTAAGCCCATTAGGGTTTTCCTTAGTGTATGAAAGGAACCCTACGGCATAGTTAGACATATATCATTTTTCATAGAAAACACATCAATTCATAGTTAGTTATTCTGTAACCTTAGCAGAATATTTACAATCAATATATTCAAGTTTAGTATTCATTGTTCTTCTTAGTATTGCAAGTTAGATTCCGCATAACTTGTAGTATTCACAATCATAGTTTCTCTTATAGTTAGTTTAGATTTATCCATGCTAACTAAGCTTTAACAGGCTAAAGAAGATCTGTTTATTGGGACTTCACAAGTGGTATAAGAGCTTGTAGAGAAACTCTGAATAAGAAGAACTTTATCAAATCTAGATCTCTTCCTAAAATACACACTGTTTGGTGAAGAACCTACAACACAAATAGCACCAGTAAAATCTCCTCAAATGGTGTCCGCTGTAAAACTTCCTATCCTCAAAAAGGGTGAATATACCCTTTGGAGCATAAGGATGGAGTAGTATCTCACTAACACAGATTATAGTTTGTAGTAAGTGATCTTGAATGGTGATGGTCCTATACAAGTAACAACTAATGAAAATGGTGTTGAAACTAAAGTACCTCCAAAGACTGCTCAAGCACTATTACAAAGACAAAGAGAAAGAAAAGCTAAAAGCATTTTGCTTTTGGCTATTCCTGATGAGTATCAACTGAGGTTCTATGGAATAAAGGATGCAAAGTCTTGGTGGGCTGCTATCAAGAGTAGATTTGGTGGCAATGTTGAATCTAAGAAGATGCAGAAGAATGTTTTGAAGCAACAATTTGAAAACTTTTCTGTATCTGACACAGAAGGCTTAAATAAATCATATGATAGGTTTCAAAAACTTATCAGCCTTCTAGAGGTTCATGGTGCAGCTGTTCCTAATGAGGATGCAAATCAGAAATGTTTAAGAGGTTTACCTTCATCATGAAATAATGTAGCTATGATTATGAGGAATAAAGATGGTATAGATGATTTGGATATTGATGATATATATAATAACCTAAAAGTGTTTGAAGCTGATATCAAAGGTTCCTCTGGATCATCTTCAAACTCTCAGAATGTGGCCTTTCTCTCTAATTTATTTTATTTTGTAATTATATAATTAGTATTTTATTTTTATATTTTTAAATTTAATTTATATTTTTTTATTTTATTTATTTTTTAAATTTTTTATTTTAAAAAAATTATTTTATTTTTTTTTAATTAAATATTTTTTTAAATTTTATTTTATTTTTATAAATTTTTTCTGTTTATTTTTTTAGAAATTTTTTTTTTGTTTTAATATTATATAATATTTAATTTAAATTTTATATTTTTATTAATTTTTTATTTAAATATTTTTTTAATAATTTTTAAATTTTTTTTTTTTTAATTTATTTAAATATGTATTTTAATTATTAATTTTATAAAATTTATATTATATATATTTTTTAAATTAATATTTATTTTAATTTTTTAATTTAAATTTTTTTAAATAAATAATATAAAAATAAAATTATTAATTTTTTATTTTTTTTTAATTTTTTTTTTAAATATTATTATTTTTTTTTTTTTTTTTATCTTTTTTTTTTAATTATTATTAAATTAAAAAATTTTTTAAATATTAATATTTTTTTTTTATATAATTTTTTTAATTTAAAATTAAATTTAATTTATATTAATTTTTTATAAAATTTTTTTATTTTTTTAAATTTAATATTTTTTTTATTATATCACATATTTTTTAATATAATTTTTTATTTTATATTAAATTTATTATAATTTTTTAAATTAATATTTTATATTTTAATAAAATATTTAATTTTTTTTTATTATTAATTTTTTGTTTAATTTTTTAATTTTAAATAAAAAATAATAATATTTTTTTTTAATAAAATTTTTATTTTTTTTTTAAAATAATTAATTTTTTTTTTATTTATTATAAATTTTTTTAATTTTTGTATTCATTAATTTTTTTATTTAAATATTTTAATTATTTTATTATTAAATTTTTATATATATTTTATTTTTATATAATTTTTATTTAATTTTTATTATTATTTATTAATTTATTTTAATTTTTTATTTTTTATTAATAATAAAATTTTTTTAAAATTTTTATATTTTTATATTTTTTTTTTTTATTATTTTATATAAAATATTTTTAAATATTATTTATTTTTTTTTTATAAAATTTATTTTTAAATATATTTTTTAATTTTTTTTTTATTAAATTTAATTATTTATTTTATTAATTTATTATTTTATTTAAAATTTTTAATAAATTTAAATTTTATAATTTAATTTATAATATTTTATTGTTTTTTTTTTTTTTTTTACAATTTTTTAATTAAATTTTATTTTATTATAAATTAAATTTAATTATATATTATATAAATTATTAAATTTTTTAATAAAATTTTATGTTTATTTTAAATTTTTTTACATATTTTTGATAAAATTAAAATGTATTTTAAATTAAAAATTTTTTTTTTTTTATTTTAATTTATTATATTATTAAATAGTTATTATTGCTTAATAAAAAAATTATTTTTTTAAAAAAGAATAAAATTTTTTGAATATTTTATTTTATTAATTATATTAATAATATTTTATAATTTTTTAAATTATATTTAAATTTTTTTAAATTTAAATTATTTTTTAAATTAATCTAATAAAATAATTTTTTTTATTTATTTATATTTTAAATTTTTATTTAATTTTATAATTAATTTTTAATTTTAATTATTATATATATTATATAATAATTTATATTTATATATTATTTATAATTAATATATTAAAATTTTATATTTTTTATAAATATTTAATTTTAAAATTTATTTACCAATTTTGGTACAACACCGTTTACCGCGCAAGAATGAGAAACTCAGAATAAAATAACTTTAATCAAATCTAGATCTCTTCCTAAAATACACCCATGAAAGTGACGAACCAACAACACCAATATTCAACCAACATAAAAATCTCCTCAAATGGTGTCCACAGTAAAACTTCCTATCCCCCTCAAGAAGGTGGGAATATACTAACCCTTTGGACATAAAGGATTGAGTAAGTATCTCAACAAACAATATTCTATTTTTGATCAGTAAGTTATCTTGAATAGGTGAAAGGACCTATACAAGTAACAACTAATGAAAAATGGTGTTGAAACTAAAGTACTCCAAAGACTGCTCAAGCACTAATTACACAGACAAAGAGAAAGAAAAGCTTAAAAGCAAGTTTGATTTTTGGCGTATTCCTGATGAGTCTCAACAACTGATGTTCTAAGTAAATAAGGTGCAAAGTCTTGTGGCTTGCTATCAATGAGTAAATTGGTGGCAAGATGAATCTAAGAAGATGCAGAACCATGTTTTGTAAAGCAAAAAATTTGAAAACTTTTTTCTGTATCAGACACAGAAGGCTTAAAATAAAGCATAAGATAAGGTTTCTAAAACTTATCAGCCTTTTCGAGGTTCATGGGTGCAACTGTTCCTAATGATGATGCAAATCAGAAATTTTAAGAGCTTTACCTTCATCATGAAGATAATGTAGCCATGATTATGAGGATATAAAGATGGTATAAGATGGATTTTGGATATTGAATGATATATATAATACCCTAAAGTGTTTTGAATCTGATATCAAAGTTTCCCCTCTGTGATCATCTTCAAACATCAGAATAGGTGTCCTGTTCATCTCTACATAAGACACTAGAGCAATTATGAAGTTTAATACGTGGCTAATGGGTGTTTCCTTACTGTATCAGGGCCATAATTCTCTGGGACAAGCCTTCTTCATCATCATAATACAGATGATCTAATGTTCTATAATCTTTGCTAATCAGTCAAATAGTCCCACAACTGGATATTGAAACCCTAGAATAGATTGATCATGATGATATGGAAGAAATATACCTAAAATGGAAGGAATGCCATAAGCTTTCTATGAGAGTTAAGTGATTTTATAAGAAGACTGGAAGAAAGTTAATCTTCAATGGCAAAGAACCTGTAGGTTTTGATAAAACTAAGGTTGAATTCTTTAATTGTCATAGAAGGGGCCATTTTGCAAGGGAATGTAGAGCACCAAGAAATCAAGGGAACATGAACAGAGATGCAGGGTATAGGAGCAGGGATAACACCAGAAGGACTGTACCAGTGGAGACCTCTAATGCATTGGTTGTTCATGACAATGCTTTGATTGTCCAAGATGGACTAGGATATGACTAGAGTTATATAGCTCAAGATGAACCAACTGAGTTTGCTCTCATGGGCTACACTTCAAACTCCTCAGGGTCTGACACAGAGGTACAATCTTGTTCTAAAAACTATGTGAAAACATATGAAAAACTTCAAAAACAGATTTATGAACAACGACAAACTCTTAGTAAGGCTAATCTAGAAATTGTAGCTTATCAGTTAGGCCTAGAATCTGTAGAGGCTTAATTATTTGTTCATCCGAAAAAATAAAGTTGTCTATGAAGAAAAGATTGCAGTCTTAGAATTTGAAGTAAAAGAAAAAAGTAATGCTGTCGCTAGACTTAAAAATCAGTTAGATGAAACCTTAAGAGAAAAAGATGATTTAAAAGCTAAACTAGAACAGTTTGAAACATCTTCTAAAAACTTAAATAAACTAATTAATAGTTGACAAATTCCTTTTAATACATATAAATATAAATAAATATATAAATATATAATATATAGGATAATATCAATAATAGTAGTATAGTATTACCAGAAGTATCGGTTTCTCACTTCGTTATCCACAAAGTTTAAAACCGGACCCGGGTCATTCTCCCCGACGAGGCGTGAATGGAAAATCGAGTGTCGATTTGGGAATTATGCTTGAATGATCAAAGATTTGAATTTCTTTATCTATTTCTACAAATAAAATGCAAAAACAAGTAAAGAAAACCTAAAACGAAAGCAGTTTAAGTTAAAACCTAAAACGAGAACGTAAAAACGCGACTTAAAAACCTAAATTATTAAAATTTAATCCTAAAGTGACTTTTTTAACTTTTCCTAATCTTAATTGACTAAAAGTAAGAATAAATAAAACTAGACAAAAAACGGATGTGATTTGAGTATAAAAACATGAAAAACATAAACGGGATCGAAATCCGTTCTTTAAAAAATGAAATTTTAAAATATTAACCCTACAAATGCAAATTTATTTTTCCTAGGTCCTAGTTGAAAAAAGAAAATTTTGAAAAAAATAATTTTATTTTTTTGACTTTTATTTTATTTTTTATGAATTAAAAATAGTTTTAATAAAATAAATTGATTAAAATTACTAAACATAATGGGAAAAATCTGAAAAAATTGTGGAAAGTAGTTAAAACAATGCTTGATCTAAGAAAAATAAAATGGGATTACCAGCTTATTGGAATAAGCTGGTATAAGCCAAAGATAAGCTGAAATGTAAAAAGGGAAAACACCCTTATATACCAAATGCACTCAAGGTCTAACAGAAAAGACCCAAGGGCGCAGATGGTAGTGTGGTGTGTGTTAAATGCTTGGTTGAGTGGGTAGAGGTCAGGGGTTCGAGCCCTGGCTCACCCTTGACTTCCCCTTTCCCAAGCATTTTTATTTTTGCAAAAAAAATTTACAACTTTTAAGATAAGCTCAAAATAAGAAACTTTTACAAAGGAACTTTTTATATAAGCCAAAAATAAGCACACAAATAAGCAATGAAAGGTGACAGAATAAGCTATCTTACTTAAATGTTAAACTGTTTGAAAATTTTAAACTAGATAAGCTAGTCTAAAGGACAAATAAGCTAAACAAGACTTAAGCTATACCTAACAAGCACGTTTGAACAAAAATAAGCAAAGAAATAAAGCTAGATTAAGCTAAAAATAACAGAAATGCTAAAAAGGCTAAGATACTTAAAAAAATTTACACTAAAATGCAAATAAGCTCAAATAAGCTTATACCAAAATTAAATAAGCTAAGCCTAACTTAAAACTGCACTAAATAGGCTAGAGGGAACCAAAATAAGCAATGAAAATGGCTGAAAAAGACAGAAAGATCAAATGAGCACATTGGCCAAAACATTAAGCCAAACAGCCCATAGGGCACCTTTTGAGCTTAATTTTAAGCACTCACAAGGATCCTTATAGCTTTGAGACTTACACAGCCTTAAAGCTTATCTTATAAGCAACAAAGATCAATAAACAAATATCATTTTGAAACACATTTAAGCAATAAAATGAGCTTATGAATTAAGCAGTACTAACTTTTAAGTTAGTACTGCTAAGTAAACAAAACTTAGACTGTTAGGCTTAATTGAACTAAATAAGCATTAAGAAAGGGGGTAAGCAAAACAGAACATCAATCTACACCTAATAAGCATAAATAAGCCTAAATTAAGCAAAAGAAATCAAGCCAATAATTGAAATGAGAGAATAAGCACTTAGGGGCTAATCATGCAGGCAAACAGACCACCAATGCACCTTTTGACTTATTTTTAAGCCCCAAGATGGATCCTTATGACTTAATGTCCTATTTATCTTAAAAGCTGGAACAATCAGCTACAATAATCATCATTTGAAAAGGAGTTTGAAATTAAAATAGGCTATGAAAAATGCAAAGGAAAAGGGGCTCTCACACTAGTTTTCTTAAAGGACAAAAGGCTTATTTGCAGCCTCTAATAAGCTAGTAAAAAGACTTTAAAACCTAAAATAAGCTCAAACGGATAAAGAAAAACACCTAATGAGCTTATGCTCAAAGTTTCATGGCCTAGAACACACTCTAGCTAATCTAAAATTCAAGTTAAAGACTGATGAAATTTGACCCATACTTAGAAAAATTAAACTGTTTTGACCCATTACTTTAAAAAAAAGTGAAACATGACTTAAACTTGTAAAACCATATTATAAACTCAAATTGTCACTTATTTAAGACACAAAAACATAAAACTTAAGTCTCAAAACTTAGAATCAAAAATTTTGCATACTACACTTGAAAATTTACCACAGATTCAAGATTTTTTAGAAAAGACTTGAAAACAAACTATAAAACTTTAAAAACTTTGAAAATAGATTTAAAATAACTTAAAAGTGCTTGTGCAGATTACTCAATTTATCCAAATGGTTTTAACAAGACTTTTAACCCGTTTGACCCCCTTAACCCAAACACTCTTTAAAGAAGTGGATACATGAAAATAAGTTAAAACAGGTTAAGCAAAGCATCAAACATAAACTAATAAGCACAAATAAGACACAATAAGCGTAAACAAAATAGAAATAAGCACATATAAGCAGAATTTAAGCAATGAACAGTTAATGCATAAAAATAAGCTAAAATAGAAAATGGGAGTGTACCTTGATCCCTTGCACTAAACAGGGATAAACTTAGACCTATTAAGCTCTACCTACCCAGCTTATTCAATAAGCAACTATATAACCCATAAGCACTTCCATTATTTGCTTATCATCCAAAATAAGCTGAAATTTTAGTTCTTGTTTTAATGAAACAGTAACTAATAAAAAGCTTTTGTAAAAACTTTTACGAGTAAGACAGGGTGCATAAGCTTATTAGAGCTTATGGAAATCACTTTTTGAACAAAAATAGCTTAAAAATAATAAAAGACAGATTTGCATATAACATAAAAACTTTAAATTTTCATTAAGACATAAAATGATTACAATGCTTTAAAATGTTAAATGACAAAAAACAAAAGTGACATAAAAGTAAATACTGAAATTTAAACCTAAAATCTAACTGGAGAAATGGACAACAATGAACACATATTTATAGGCTAAGGGCCTTGAGGTCTTGCGCTAGTTATGTTTGTTGTGTGAGGGCTTCAAATCTTTTATCCAAGCCGTCTATCTATACTTTCTCTCCAAGCAAACCATCTAAGCCCTCCATCTATAGCCTCGTCACATCCTTAATTGATTAGGTCTCGGATTGCCACGCTGTAATTCCCTTGTCAGGCTGTCATAGGGTTTTCTAGAAGCTTGGGTGAGTGGGTTTTAGGTGTGGGGTGAAGTTTTGTCATGTTGTTGCAGGTGTAAACACACAAAATATGTGTGGAGGATGAACAGTGACATAAGGCGGGAAAGGGGGAGATATACAGTGTTTTGGGTGCAGGGGATAGGTTAGAGGAAATGGCAACAATGGCCCCTAAAAGGGTATTATCATATTGTAATACACGTCTTTGTATTATTTATATTTGGTCCCTAAGGTTTAGTTCGGGTTTGCACCGTTAGTCCTTTAGGACTACGGTGTAAAAGGTAAATAAAGCATTGGGTTAACGGTGTAAAGGGTGATTGGGCCTAGTGGTTGGCAGTTTGGGCCGGTTATATGGTTTTGGATTTAGGAAATGGATTTTGGACTTTTAATAGGTTTAAGGGTTTATTAATAATAGTGGGCTGACCCGGGCCCACTTTTGGCAGTTTAGGTTTTCGGGTTCGGTTTTCGATGCTCTTTCCAAATCGGTGCCTCGGGGTTGACTTTGACTTTGTCTTTTTGACTTTTGGCTTTGATTTGGCTTTTCTTTCACGCTCTTTTCATTCTCGTGCTCGGTTTTATCATTTTTGGCTTTGTTTTTATCCTTTTCTTAGATATCCTTTACCTGCATAATACAAATGCAAAACATATACCATGTATTTTTGGTACGTTTTTGTTCATTTAAGTCCGTTTTTAGTGGTCAAAAGTATGTGTAATTAAACACGTACCATCAACCAAGCATAATCTCTTATCATCATTTTGTGATCTTGTCGCCATCTTGTGCACTTGTGACATTTGGACCGACATGATCATACTGTTTTTGTTTCTTGGTATTGAAAGCTTGAATAAGACATCTTTCTTGAAATTCTTTAACTATAACACTTCGTCACTTCGAGAAAGACATTCGGTATCAGAGTGACGAAAACTTCTTTGAAATTTTTGACTTTAATACTTCGTCACTTCAAGAAAGACGTACGGTATCAGAGTAGTGGAAGTCTTGAAACATGTACTTGAGTTTTCATGATGTCTTTACTTTTGTCGGTCAAGTATGAGCATGTGGCATTGAATCTTGACTTGTCTTGATCCAATAGCAACGACCATCGGGATTACCTGTATGAAAGTGGTTTTGAACTTCATCCCTGGGTAGATCCCTCCGGTTTTGGCTGGATCATAGGAACGAATGCCTAATCCTAACCACCTTATAACCCCAAGTAATTATAAACATGGTCGGTCTTTCGGTATTATTCTCAGCCTTAAACCATTTAAAATGCTCCGCCTCAACATGTGCATCGATATTCAAAAAATGTTTAGCACATAAAGGGGTGAAGCTTGCACTTGAGTCCTTTAAATTCACATCTTTAGCCATATATTTTAATCATATTTTCTCCCCTTATCAAAAATGTCAAATCTCTTGATATATTGGATATTAATTGATTCAAATATTCATGGTTTTAGGGAAAAAATGTCTAATTATTAACAAGCCAATTATTGGAACATTTTAATGCTCCCCCTCAAATTATAAGGAAATAATATGGTGTTTGTGTACATTAATTTGAAAAAATTTGAATTTACTAAGAAATTCTTGAAAATTCGTACTCAAACACAATATTTGCCTAATATTAGTCTACACTATTTATTCACATATTCACAAGATTAATAATTATGAAAGAATGACCTGAAATGTAGTAGAACAAGATATGACGGGGTCATATTGTCCGTGTAAGTAGTCTGAGGTCTTCTCAATATTCTCTTCCACCAACGAACTTCTCCAGATTCTGCATAAACCTTCTTTAGAAAATGGTGAAAACAGGGCTTACGTGTTTACTTCATAACATTGTGTGAGGACACACAATACCTTAGTTTGGGGGATTTGATAAGTGCTTAATTACACATATCTTTTACCTCTAAAAACGAGCCTAAATGACCAAAAACAGACAGAAAACCAAGCCAAAATGACAAA
>BQNB010143125.1:0-17033 GCA_026074375.1 Tanacetum coccineum | reverse complement strand
CGTTATCGCGATCAGTATCGAGATCGTTATCGCGATCTTTATCGTTATCGTTATCGCGATCGTGATCGGTATCGTTATCGCGATCGCGATCGGTATCGTGATCGGGATCGCGATCGTGATCGCGATTGGTATCTTGATCGCGATCGCGATCGGATCGTATCGCGATCGTGATCGCGATCGGTATCGCGATCAGGATCGCGATCGGTCGGTCGGTATCGCGGTCGGTATCACGGTCGGTATCGCGGTCGATATCACGGTCGGTATCGCGGTCAGTATCGCGGTCGGTATCGCGGTCGGTATCGCGGTCGGTATCGCGGTCGGGATCGCGGTCGGTATCGCGGTCGGGATCGCGGTCGGTATCCTTATCGGTATCGCGATCGGTATCGTTATAGCGATCGCGATCGGTATCGTAATCGCGATCGGTATCGTTATCGCGATCGCGATCGGTATCGTTATCGGGATCGCGATCGGTATCGTTATCGCGATCGCGATCGGTATCGTTATCGGTATCGCGATCGTTATCGTTATCGGTATCGCGATCGGTATCGTTATCGTTATCGCGATCGGTATCGTTATCGCATACCCCCCCCAGCCCCCCACGATCGCTATCGTATATCGTATCGCGATCGCGTATCGTTTATCGTATCCGCGATCGCTATCCTTATCGTATCATGCGATCGCTATCGTTATCGTTATCGTGCGATCGAGATATCGTTATCGATATCGGGTATCGTTTATCGGTATCGGCCCTTTTATTTTTTTATTAATCGGTTTTTTAAATCGTTATCGTATCTCGATCGGTAATCATCGTTACGTATCACGGATCGGTAAATCGTATCGAGATCACGATCTGATCAGCGATCGCGATCGATAATCGCGATCGCGAGTCGTTAACGTTATCGGCGTATCGTTATCGTTAGCGGTATCGCGATCGCCATCGGTATCGGCATCGCGATCGCGATCGTTATCGGCATCGCGATCGTTATCGCGATCGATATCGTTATCAGTATCGGTATCGCGGTAGGTATCGCGGTGGGTATCGCGGTCGGTATCGCGGTCCGCATCGAGGTCGGTATCGCGGTCAGCGATCGGTATCGTTATCGGTATCGCGATCGGTATCGTTATCGGTATCGCGATCGGTATCGTTATCGGTATCGCGATCGGTATCGTTATCGGTATCGCGATCGGTATCGCGATCGGTATCATTATCGGTATCGCGGTCGGTATCGTTATCGGTATCGCGATCGGTATCGTTATCGGTATCGTTATCGTTATCGCGATCGCGATCATTATCTGTATCGCGATCGCGATCGATATCATTATCGGTATCGCGATCGGTATCGTTATCGGTATCGTTATCGTTATCGCGATCGCGATCGTTATCTGTATCGCGATCGCGATCGATATCATTATCGGTATCGCGATCGGTATCGTTATCGGTATCGTTATCGTTATCGCGATCGCGATCGTTATCTGTATCGCGATCGGTATCGTTATCGGTATCGTTATCGGTATCATTATCGGTATCGCGATCGGTATCGTTATCGGTATCGTTATCGTTATCGCGATCGCGATCAGTATCGTTATCGGTATTGCGATCGGTATCGTTATCGGTATCGCGATCGGTATCGTTATCGGTATCGTTATCGGTATCGCGATCGGTATCATTATCGGTATCGCGGTCGGTATCGCGGTCGGTATCGTGGTCGGTATCGCGGTCGGTATCGCGGTCGGTATCGCGGTCGGTATCGCGGTCGGTATCGCAGTCGGGATCGCGGTCGGTATCGCGGTCAGGATCGCAGTGGGTATCCTTATCGATATCCTTATCGGTATCGCGATCGGTATCGTTATAGCCATCGCGATCGGTATCGTTATCGCGGTCGCGATCGGTATCGTTATCGCGATCGCGATCGGTATCGTTATCGCGGTCGCGATCGGTATCGTTATCGCGATCGCGATCGGTATCGTTATCGCGATCGCGATCGTTATCTGTATCGCGATCGCGATCGGTATCGTTATCGGTATCGCGATCGTTATCGTTATCGGTATCGCGACCGGTATCGTTATCGGTATCGCGATCGGTATCGTTATCGGTATCGCGATCGGTATCGTTATCGGTATCGCGATCGGTATCGTTATCGGTATCGCGATCGGTATCGGTATCGCGATCGGTATCGTTATCGGTATCGCGATCGGTATCGGTATCGCGATCGGGATCGGTATCGGTATCGCGATCGGTATCGGGGTCGTTATCGCGATCGGTAATGTCGTTATCGGGGGTTTTCGCGATGGTATTCGGTTATTTGGTATCCGACGGATCGGGTTATTCGGTTTTATTTTCGGTTATGCGATCGCTATCCCTTTCGGTTATCGCGAATCGCTATCGTTTAGGCGGTTATCCGCGATCGCTATTTCCTTATCGGTTATCGCGATCGCTATCGTTTATTCGTTATCGCGATCGCTATCGTTATCGGCTATCGCTATCCGCTATCGCTATCGCTTATCGCTATCGCTATCCCGCTATCCCGCCTCTATCGGCTAAACGCTATCGCTATCGCTATCAGGGGAATAGCTTACGGTGATCCGCTATTCCGGTCTCGGTTAGCGTGATTGTGATCGGTTTCGTTATCGGTATTCGCGAGATCGTAATTCGACCTGGAGATCAGCGATCGTTATCGGCGATCGCGGTTCGCGATCGTTATCGTTATTCCACCGATCTTTTTCGTCTGTAATCGCGGGTTCGGTATTGGTACTTCGCGATCGGGATCGTATCGGTATTCGCGGATCGTATCGGGGGTCATTTTATCGGCGGTATCGGTATCGCGGTCTCGTTATCTCGGGGTCGGTATCGCAGTATCGGTATTCGCTGGGTCGGTATAGCGGTATCGGTTATCGCGGTCCAGGTAATCGCGGGTATCGGTTGCCAATCGGGTATCGCGTTCGCGATCGGGATATTCGTTTATCGGCGGTCGCAATTCGGGTTATCGGGTATATCGCGGATTCGCGAGTCGGTATTACGTTATCTCGAATTCGGTATCCGGTATTTCACGATCGGGTCCGAGTATCGGAATCGCGGATCAGTTTCGGGGTTCGTTAAATTCGGTATCGGTTTCGCGGTCTTGTTAGCGTGAGCCGCGGGTATACGCGGTTTCGGTATCGCGGGGTCGGTATCGGCGGATATTCGGTATCCACGGTTCGGGATCACTCGGTTTATCGGTTATTCGCTGGGATTTCGGTATCGCTCGGTATCGGGTATCGCGGTCGGTATCGCGGGTTCGGGTTATCGGCGGGGTCTATATCGGTTTTCATGGGTCGATCGCGGGTTATCGGTAATCGCAGTCGGCATGTGCAGTCCGTATCGGTTTTATAGCGGATCGCGGTATTCGTTATAGGTCTTCGTTATAGCGATCGGCGATCGGTATCGTTATAGAGGTTGCGCGATCGGGGTAATCGGTATTCGGCGATTCGCGATCCAGGGGTATTTTTTTTTTCAATTTTATCTCGGTCGCGGATACGGTATTGTTTTCGCGATCGGCGTAATTCGTTATTGCGGGTTCGCGATGGATATCGTTATCGCCGACGGTATCGTTATCGCGGAATCCGCGATCGTTATCGTGGTAATTCGCGATCCGCGTAAATCGATTATTTTCATTATTCGGGGTATTCGCGATCGGTAAATCCACTTATCGGTATCGCCGGATCGGTTAATTCGTTATCGGATTCGGTTATCGGTAATCGCGATCGGGTTATCGGTTTTTTCCGGTTATCGCGGATTCGGCGTATCTTGTATCGGTATCGCAGAATCGCTATCGTTATCTCGGTTTTATCGCGATCGCTTATTCGTTATCGCGGAAATGCTCTAAGCGTTGTCGCTTCAATCGCTATCGGTATCGTTATCGGTATCGCTGGCGGGGTATTCGTTTATCCGGTATCGCGATCGGGGTGTCGTTATCGGTTATCGCGGGATTCGGGTTCGTATCGAAATCGCGGATCGGATTAATTTCGGCCCCATTCGCGTTCCCCCACGATCGTTATTGGCATCGCGGTTTTCGGTTAGCGTTTATGCGCGTTTCGCGGATTCCCGGTATCGTTATACGCGGGTTGATTCATTTTATCGTTATCGTTATCGCGGATCGGATTCGGTTTCGGTTATTCGCCTTGTTCCCTCGATCGGCGGGGATCGGTAATTCTGGTTATCGCGTCTTTATGTTTTCGGTATCCGTTCGCGATTTCAGGATATCGTTGAATCGCGGAGCGCGATCGTTATCGCGATCGGAGGGATTTGGCGATCGGGGGATTCACGATCATGATTTCGCGGATTCGTTGATCGCGGGAATTGGGTATTTCCTTTATCGCGGGGGATAGCGATCGGGGGGACTTCGTATTCGCATTTCGGGGATCGCGATCGGTATCGCGATCGCATCGGGGTCAGGTATCTCGCGGTCGGTTTTATTCCAACAGGGTCGGTTAATCGTCGGGTTCGGTATTTTTTTCACGGGGTAGAGTTATGCGGTCAGTATTTCGCGGGTCGGGTATTACGGCACCGGGTCGGTATCAGCCGGGTTCGGTTTTTCTCGGGTGGCCTATCGAGGTCGTATCGGCGGTTAGGATCGCGGTTCCGGTATCGGACGATTCAGCGATCGGATTAATCGTTGTTCGTTTATCGCTTATCGGGCTATCGTTCTCTGTATCGCGGATCGGTGATCGTTATCAGGTATCGCAGTTCGTTTATCGTTATCGGTATCTCGCGATCGGTATTCGTGATCGGGTATTCGCGGGATCAGGTTAATCGTTATCGGTATCGCGATCGGTTATCCTATCGGTATCGGCGATTCGGTTATCGTTATTCGGTATCGCGGGATCGTATCGGTTATCCGGTATCGGGCGTCGGTAAAGCGTTATCGGTATCCGCGATCGGTATACGTTTATCGGTATCGTGAAGTAGGTAATTTCCTTATCGGTATCCGGGATCGGTATCGTTATCGGGGATCGCGGATCGTTATAGTTATCGGTTATTCGCGGGGGGGGGGGGGGGACCGGATATCGTTATCGGTAAATTCGCGATCGGGTATCGTTAAATCGGGTATTCGCGATCGGTATCAGCGGATCGTTTCTCGTTATCCAGTATCGCGAAATCGGTAACGTTACATCGGTATCGCGATCCGGTATCGTTATCACGGTACTTCGCGATCGCTTCCTTATCGTATGCGGATCGCTAATCGTTATCGGTAATCGCGATACGGGTATCGGTTAATCGTTATCGCGATCGCTAATCGTTCTCTGTATCGCGGAATCGGTTTTTTTTTATATGTTATCGGGTATCGTTATCGGTAATTCGTTATGGGTTATCGCGATACGGTATCGGTATCGGGAATTCGCGATTCGGTATTCGTCTTTTTATCGGTATCGCGATTCGGGTAATCCTTATCGGTATCGCGATCGGTATCGGTTATCGGTATCGCGATCGTATCGTTTTATGCTGTATCGCGAGCGGTTCGTTTCTCTGTTTTTATCGTTTATCGGTATCGTTTTATCGTGATCCTGTATCGTTATCGGTTATCGCGATTCGGTTTATTCGTTATCGGTATCGTTTCGGTATCGGGTTATCGCGATTCGCGAAATCGGTATCGTTATTTCGCGATTCTTTTATCGTTATTTCGTTATCGCGATTCGCGGGATCGGTATCGTTATGCGCGATTCGCAGGGGTCTCGGTATTCGTTAATCGCGAAATCTTTATCGTTATTCGTTATCGCGGGATGTTCGGGTATTCGTTAATCCGATTCGGGGTTATCGCGATCGGGGGATTGGGCGAATCGGGATTTCTCGATCCACATGATCGCGGAGCGTTGATCGGCGATTGGGTATTCTTGAATCGCGATTCGGATCGGTATCGCGGGGATCGTGATCGCGATCAGGGGGATTCGCAAAATCGGTATCTCGCGAATCGGAATTCACGTTCACGGTATCGCGGTCGGGGTGTAATTCTGGTCGGGTATTCGCCGGTCGGTTCACGGTCGGGGTATCGCTGTCATGGTATCGCGGGTCGGTATCGCGGTCGGTAGCGCGGGTCGGTGAAATTCGCGGGTCGGGCATCGAGGTTTCCGTGGTTATCGCGGTCAGGGGATCGCGGTTCGGTATTTCTTAGTCGTATCGGCGGATTTCCGGTATCGTTTATTCGCGGGTCGCGATCCGGGGTATCGTTATCGCGAAATCGCGATAACGATTTCCGCGAGCGGCGGAATACCGATAAGGTTTAACGGACCCGCGATGTCCTGACCGCGATAACCGTACCTCGATGGCCGGACCGGGCGATTTACCGGAAACCCGGGCGGAATTACCGACCCCAGGCGGGAGTACCGACGCCGATACTGGGGACAGCGATACCGGGGTACCGTGGATTTTACCGACCGACGATTTTTTTACCGGACCGTGATAACGACCGCAGATTAACGGAGGACACGATCTCGTTCGGCGGATTTTAACCGGATCGCGATTTTCCCCCGATCGCGGATTCTCCGGATCGCGATTTTCGATCCGGGATCGCGATCCAAGATTACCAAATCGCGGGAATCCAAAGGTATTCGCGGGATGCATTTGGATCGTGAAATATCACGAATCCGCCATACCGATGCCCGATTTAGACCGATTTTCGCGTTAACATTACCGATTCGCGAGAAAAAAACGGATAAACGTTAAAGATCGGCGATTACGATACCGATCGCGGGATCTCGCGTTAACTCGGGATTTCCGGAATTTCGCAGCGGGCGGATCGCCGATAACGATATCGATAACTGGGGAATCGCGATAACCGGATTTACCGATCGCGAATCGCGATAAAACGACTACCGATTAACGAATTTACCGATAACACGATAACCGATCGCGATTTACCGGATAACGATTACCGTTAAAAACGGATATCGATTACCCGTTATTGGATTACAGAGGCGTTTTACCGATGCCGCTGATGTACCGATAATACCGATGTACCGATCGCGATACCGATGAAATTAATACGATGGTACCGGATCGCGTTAACCTGATAAAAGGATACCGTATCGCGATGTTAAAACGATTAAACGATACCGGATCGCGATTTACCTCGATAACGATTACCGATCGCATACCGGATAAACGATTTAACCGATAAAATCGATATTACCGTAAACTCGATACCGATCGCGATACAGAGGAAGATGTAGCGATCGCGTTTAAACGAATAACGATTAAAAACGGATGCGCAGGGATGTAACCGATAACCGATTAGGCGGGATCGCGATACGTATAAGGATTAGCGGGGAAGGGTGGTATCGCGATATCCGATAACGATACCGATCGCGGATACGATAACGGAGACCGATCGCAGATTCTTGAGGATAAACGTTTAACCGATCGGCGTTTGTTTAACCGATCGCACCCCCGACCCCCACCTCCCCCGTCCTAAGGTGTACGTTTAACGATCTACCGACCGCGTATACGATAACGTATAATCGGTCGCTCGGATACCGATAAATCGATTAACCCGATTGCCGATTACCGAAGATAACGATTAACGATCGCCAGATACGTATAAAGGATCCTTTTCAAACGATTACCGATTTAATACGGATTTTACCGATCGCGGGATTAACCGATAACGGATTGTAACCGTTCGCGTTACCGATATCGATGTACCGGGATTTAGCGATTTTTTTTTTTTACCCGATATAAAGCGATGTACCGGATCGGCCGGGGTATTTACGTTTAAGGATTCCCGGAATCGCGGATAACCGATAACGATTTTTTACGATTCGACGTTTTTACCGATAAAAATTCGATAACCCGGGTTCGCGTTGACCCGATTACGATAATAACGATCGCGATATTACCAGGATTTATCGGATACCGATCGCGGGGGATAACTGAGGAACGATAGGCGATAAGCGCTTAACGATAAAACGATATCGATCCGATTCGGCGTTTTTCCGTCCGCGGAGCCTGGACCGCGATACCGACCCATCGATGCCGGGGGGGTGACCGCGATACCGTCGGGGCGGTATTTAACGACCGGCGATTACCGTGACCGCGGGGAATTTTATGGGACACGCGGATACCTACCGTTGTTTTACCGGGACCGCGGTTATACCGCGGACCGTAGATGTTTACCACCGCGGTTTTATGTCCGGAACAACCGACTCGATTTCGGCGGATTTCTACCGATCGCGATTACCCGATCGCGGATTACTAAATTCCGGATCGCGGGGGATTCGCCGATAAAAACAAGATACCAATCAGCGAGCACGGATTCGCGGGATTTTTTTCCCATGAATGTGATGTTTTTTTTCCCGTTTCGCCATCCCGATCGGCGGATTACCACGATCGCCGGGGGGATCGCGATTAAAACGGATAATCGATCGCGTCGCGATAAACGATATAAACGTTAAGGGATACGGCGTTTAACGTTACCGATCGCGGGGATTCGCGATATTAAACGGTTATCCGATCCGCGGATTCGCGATAAAGGATAAACGTTAAAGATTTCGCGAATAACGATACGGATCGCCCGATTCGCGATAACGATTGTTTACCGAAATCGAGATCTTTGCCAATAAAACGGAGCGGTAGATCGCGATTGCCGGATTTTTTACCGTTTCGCGATTTTTCGATTACGATTTTTACGATCGCGTTAACCGGGATATTAATACGATAAAAACCGATCCCGGACGATACGAGTAACGATTGTACCGAGAGCTCGATTAACGGATAACGAATTACCCGATAGACGTTAGCGGGATATCGTTAGTGGAATTCGGGATAAACGGATTTAGGGCGATCGCGATTGTTTACCGATTTAACGGTTATCGAATTCGCGGATATCCGATAACGGAGCGATCGGCGATACCGATAACCGATTTTTTAATCGAAACGCGATTTTACCGGATAACGATTTTCCGATTATCGATACCGATTTCGCGGGTTACCGATAAGGGGAGATACCGATCGCGATTTTTACGATAATTGGGGTTATCAGTTTTCGCGATCGGCGATTCGGATAAATCGATTCGCGGGATATCCGGCGGGATAAAAACGATACGATTCGCGATTTAATCGGATGCCGGATGCGGAGACCCGCGATATTAACCGTTAACGGTATCCGCGAGAAAACCTATACCGGATCGCGACGGACGATAATGATTATTACTGATAGCTCTGGATACGCTCGATAACGGGGATACCGGATCGCGACGTCTATAACGATTTACCCGGATCGGCGAAGCGCTATAACTCGATTACCTATTATCGATTACCGATTCGGCCTTCCTTAAAAACGATTACTGATGGCATATGCCGACGGCGATTGACCGGATAACCGCGATTACCGGGGGGGGGGGGGGGGACCCCGTGATTTATTATACGGATACCGCGATTTTTCACTGAATACCGCGTTGTACGGGACCCGCGGATACCGGAATTCCGCAGGATTAACGTATGTTTTGACCGGCGATACCGAATTCCGTGGGTGTTTTTGTTTACACGACCCGTTGATACGATATCGGCGATTTTAACCGGGGGGGACCGGCGATTTTTTGTTTTACCGGGATACCGCGGATACCGATCTCGATATACAATAGGGACCGCGGGATTTTAACTGGTGTACCGATTTTAAATCGGTGGGGGGGGACCCACGGGGATTACCGATCGCGATTTACCGGATTACCGTTCCCGATTCGTGATTTACCGATAACAAACGATCGACGATATAACTCGTTACCGGAGCGCACGGATCGGCGATTAACCGTTTACCGATGTGGCGGACCGCGATTTAAAACTCGATGTCCGTCTCGCGGATCGCCGTTTTTGTACCACGTTGGGCGAGTTACCGGATACCGCGGATTACCGACATCAGCCGGGATAACCGTTACCGGCTAACTATATTTACACCGGACCCGCCGATACCGATTAACTGTGGATTACCGACCGTGGAATTGGTTAACGGGGAGACCGCGGATTTACGTTCGCGATATATGGACCCCGATTGACCGATCGCGGATTTAACCGATTTTTATTTACCGGATAGGTTTTTCCCGATCGCGATACCTTTTATACCGAATCGCCGGATAAACGATTATATAAAGGATCGTTTGATAAACGATAATACGATGCGCGGGGGATCCGCGGATCGGCGATAACGATTCGCGATCTCGATTTCGATTACGATCGCGTTAACCGGTATAACGGATTTAACTCGATCACTCGGATTCACAGATTAACGATAACGATTAGGCAGATTACCACGTTTTTTGCGATACCGATTAGGGGCGGGATAGCGATTGATAGCGGTTAAGGCAGATGTGAATTGTTGCGGTTAGCGATTTTGCGATAGCGATAGCGTAGCGGGATTGCGATTGCGATTAGCTCGGATATCGATTCTTTATGCGATCGCGATTTAACGGTTTTTTAACGATTAGCCGTCGCGATTTTTACCGATACAGGATAGCGATCGGCTGATATCGGATAACGGAGAGCGATCGCCGATACCGATAATGGTTAGCGGATTTCGCCGGTGGAATTATCCGATTTACCGATGCACCGAATGCGCGTTTCCCAATAACGTTATTCCATTTCGCGAAATAACCCGTTTCTCACGATTACGATCGAGATACTGTGATACGATTAAAAACGGAATCCGCGGATACAGATAATCCGATACCGATTTTCGGAGACCCGATTCAAACGATATCGGTCGCGGGAATTGGACCGATAATCGATAATAATCGATGCGACGGGTTACACGTTTAACGATTCCCGATCGCGTACCTGATTAGGTAATCCGATAACGATTACGGATTTCGCGGAGTTTACGTCAGCGGATATTTCACGGGTCGCGATACCGATAATACGATTTTTTTTACACCGATTCGCGGATCGCGATACAAGATATTAAAACGAATTCAGCGATTTATCGATTTACGGATCGACGATCGCGTAAAACGTTACCGATCGCGGACCCGCGATAACGATTTTTTTGGTACCGATCGCGGGGAGTATGCGGATAACGTAGTTTACCGATTCGCTGTGGACCGCAGATTACAACGCTACCGATCGCGATGGCTATAAACGGATTTCCGGATCGCGGATTTTACGATTTAAGGGGCTATCGATTAATGGGGATTTTAACGACTGCGGGGATCCTGGGATCGGCCGGGTTTAACCGGACCGCGGATCCCGATGCGGTTTTTTTCCGGACCGCGACACCGACTTTAGATTACAACCGACCGCGGATTTAACGAATATTGATTTTTACAGGGGGGAAACGCGGATACCGAGAAACGAATTTTAACGATTCTGCGTTTTTACCGATAACGATACCGATCGCCCGGGATTTCCGATAAGGGGGTTACCAGATCGCGATGTACCGGAGAAGTGATACCGATTTAGCCCGATTACGATTAAGGATTACCCTTATCCTCGGATACCGAGAAACGATTAACCGATCGTATTTTTACCGATAATCGATTTTTACCGATCGCGGATACCGATAACAGATTTTAACCCCGGATCGCGATTTTACCGATAAGGATACCGATCGCGATTAACCGATATACGGTTACCGATCGCGTACACGTTAGAGGGATCTTTTTACCGACTCGCGTGGATACGGATAACGATTGACCGAATCGCGAATAACTCGATAAACGATTTACCGGATCGCCCGAGTACGGATTATACGGATTTAACGGGATCGCGAGATTATCGATAACACGAATTAACGGAATCGCGGATTTCCGCTTTAACAGATTTTACCCGATCGCTATTTAACCGGATAAAACGGGGAATTTTTTTACCGATCGCGATTGACCGATATCAGATTTTTTTTTTACCGATCACGCGATTAATCGAGATATATACGGATTACCGATCGCGATCGCGTATAACGGGATACGATCGGCGGATTTCTACCGATTAACCGATATTACCCGATCGCAGGGATCGCCGTAACGAGTAACCGATTCGCGGGGGACCCGGCGATACGGGATTTTATACCGGGACTCGCGGATGTCGCAAATAAATAATCGATAACCGTATCGCTCAGATTTTTTTTACCGTTAAGGGATTACCGGTACCGGCGAAATTCTTGGACCGCGGGATTTTACCGGACCTCAATCTGCCGGTGGACCGACGGATTACGGGGACCGCGGTGACCCAAACGGCGTTTTTACCGGACCGCGATTACCCGATACTTGTTTAACGCTATCGATAACGATTTAATACGATCGCCGGATGCCGATTTAACGGATCGGCGATTTCGCGGATGCCGGATTACCGATGGCGATCGCGGAT
This sequence comes from Tanacetum coccineum, assembly GCA_026074375.1. Taxonomy (NCBI): domain Eukaryota; kingdom Viridiplantae; phylum Streptophyta; class Magnoliopsida; order Asterales; family Asteraceae; genus Tanacetum; species Tanacetum coccineum. The sequence goes on along the minus strand of BQNB010143125.1, from coordinate 4,711 downwards.
TTTACGATATCGATTAACGATCGCGATAACGTCTTTAACGATAACGATGGCGGATCGGCGATATGCGATTTTACGATGGCGAATTCGCGTTTAACGATTTAGCGGATCGGCGATTTTTTAAACGAGAACGATTTGACCGATAGCGGATACCCGATAACGTTACCGATACGGGATAAGCGATTTGCGTTAACGGATTTATGCGATACGCTGAGATTATCGATACGGATTGGGCGGATCGAAGATGTCGATGATCGTGTTACTGATAGCGGATTTTACCGATAAACGGATTGGACGATAGTTAGCCGGGAGTTAGCGCAAATCAATTTGCGATATCGGGCGATCTAACGGGATACGGCTAAGCGATCGCGAATTACCCGGATTGGATAGCGTATCGCGATTTTTCGGATAACGTTTTTGCGATTCGCGATTTCCGATAACGATGCCGATCGCGGAGTGTTTTACACGAAATACGGATAAACGGATCGCACGATAACCGGGATTTTATGGGGATTTTTTTTTACCGATTCACGATTTAACGATATCGGGTTTTACCGATTTCGCGATTTACCGATACGTATCACGATTAGCGATTGAGCCGGGATAACGATTTTGTTTACGGTTGGGCGGGGTTTAGCGGATAAGCGATAATAATCGTTTAGCAGATCCGGCAATTAAACAATAGCGGAAATCGCGATATTACCGGGACTTAATACGATAGCGATCGGCCGGGATTACCGAGACAAATAAAACGATTTTATTAACGATCGCCGGATAACCGATTACCGATAATTGATAATTCGATCGCGGGGATCAGGCGATACAGATTAACGGATCGCGATCGCGATAACGAGGTTACCGAATCGCCGTTCAGCGGTTTCAGTTGAATAAAAAACGATCGCGGTCGCCGGATAAACCGATACCCTATGTATACACGATTTTAACCGATCCCGCGTTCGCTATTAAACGTTACCGATCGCGTGGGGGGGGGGTGGGGGGGGCGGGGTGGGGGGTGGGGAGCTTCGGGCTTGGGGGGGGGAGCCGGCAGCCTTTTTTTATAAAACCGATTAATCATATTACGGTACCGATCGCTATAATGAGAACCCGGCGGCGGGCAAATACGACTTGCGATGGTCCGGACCGCGATTACCGGACCGCGATTATCCGGTACCGCGATTTTAACTGATTTGACCGGCGATTTTACGATGTACCGCGATTTACCCGACCGCGATTTTGTATGATTAACCAGGCGATAACCGGATTAACCGCCCGTTTTTTTTTTTTTGAACCCGACCGTTGTTTTAAACACGGATTATTGACCGTGATTACCGATTATCGCAGATACCGGACCGCGGGATCCCGATAACGGGATTTTACCGATTTTTAACCGATTTTCCCGTCGCGATACCGATAAAAATCGATTTACCGGATCGAGATCAACGAATACCGATCGCGATCGCAGGATAACGGATACGATTTGCGGGAACGCGGATAAACGATTACCGTATCGCGGGATCGCGATACACGGTTCACGGATACCGATTTGTTGTACCGCGGATTTACCCTAACCGGGGACCGCAAGGATACCGATTACCGCATGATTACCTACCGCGGATTTTACCGTTTTTTTGACCGGCGGATGAACGGATCCGTTTGATAAACGAAGGGGGGGGGGGGGGGACCGCGGATTACCGATCGCGATTTTACCGATCCGGATTTTCCGACTCGCGTTACGATCGCGGATTACCGATTAACCGATCGCGATTAACGTAAAACGATCGCGTTTAATATCGATAAAACAATCGCTGGGTACCGCGATCGCGAATAAACGCTCGGCGGGATCGGCGGATTTTCTCGATACGTGATTAACGAGACTCGCGGATACCTGGAATTAACCGTTACCGATTCCACGGATTCACACGGATTATCGTATTTACCGGATTTGCGATACCGATATACGAATACCGATAGCGATACAACGTTTACCGATTAAGCGATACCGATATCGTTTTTTAACGGATTCGCGATTACCAATAAGCGGATAGCGGATCGCGATTTACCGGATAACGGATATTCGTCGCGGTAACGATAAGGATTCCCAAATTAACGATTTTTTACCGGGCTCGGCGGATACCGTATACGGGGATTAATACGGTCGCGATTTACCGATAAAACCGGGGATTTAACCGAATCGCCGGAGATTCGCGGAATTTGCACAGATTAAAACGATCTCGGCGATTCGCCGATTATCGATACGTCGCGATCGCGGATAACGGGCATTTTATAAACGATCGCGGACCGCTGGATAACGATGTAACCGATATTTCGCCGATCGCGATTAAAAATCGATTATACCGGAATCGCGATTTTAACCGATTTAACGATTTACCGATTCGCTGATGGGGCTAATTAACGGTTACTCGATATCGCTGGTTTTTTTTCACCGATTTTAAAGGATATCGATAAGAGATTACCCCATTTGCGAATTCCTAGGTCCGCGTATTTTTACCCGGGGGGACCGCGATTTCCCGGGACCGCGGGAAATCCGGGGACCGCGTTCCGACCGCGATAAACCGAACGTGGATGGTTACCGTACCCACGAATTCGATTTTATACTGGGACCCGCGCCGCAGATTGTTACCCGGGACCCGCGAAGATTCCGATAAGGGATCTTGTTTTTGTACCGATTCGCGATTTATACCGATAACGGTATTGTTTGTACCGATCGCGATGTTACCGATGACTATACCGATCGCCTGATTACCGATACAAAATCGGGATACCGATCGCGTTTACCCGATTAAAAACTATTTGACCGGATCGGCGATACCGATATAGGTATTGAAACCCTCTCACGATTACCGATTAAAAACGATTTATTTTTTACGATCAACGATACCGTATAACGGATTTTTACCGGATCGCGATTTACCCGATTCAAAGGGATGTAGACCGATTCCGCCGGAATTACCGAATAAACGATTTTACCGGATCGCGGGATACGATAACGATTACCGGGTTCGCGAATACCCGAAAGGGATTTAAACGGATCGCGATACCGATAACGGATACGATTACGATTTACGATTTACGATTTACGATTCGGCGTTTACGAATAAAGGATTTAACCGAATTGGCGATACCGATAACGGAATATCCGATCGGCGGAATTTTACCGGATTAAACGGATTTATCGATCGCGGATACGGAATAAACGAATAATCGATCCGCCGATACCGATAACGATTACGGGGCCGTGATGGGCTATAACGATTTCCGAATCTGATACCGATTAAAAGGCTATTCGATTATGGAATAAAACCCATTGCGATCCTGCCCGCCGTTGTTTAACCGACCGCGAAATTGTCACGGGAAACCGCGGATACCGACCGCGGATTTTATTTGACCGGGACCGTGATTTTTACTACCGATACCACGATACCGACAGCGATACCGATACCGCGATACCGACCGCGATACCGATACCGCGATACCGACCGTGATAACGAAACCGCGATACCGATCGCGATAACGACCCCGATACCGATCGCGATAACGATACCGATCCCGATTGCGATACCGATCGCGATACCGATACCGATCGCGATAACGATAACGATCGCGATAACGATAACGATCGCGATCGCGATAACGATCGCGATCGCGATAACGATCGCGATCTCGATACGATAACGATCGCGATACCGATAACGATAGCGATCGCGATACCGATAACGATAGCGATCGCGATACCGATCGCGATACCGATAATGATACCGATCGCGATACCGATAACGATACCAATCGCGTTATCGATAACGATACCGATCGCGATACCGATAAGGATACCGATCAAGGTACCGATAACGATACCGATCGCGATACCGATAACGATACCGGTCGCGATATCGATAACGATAACGATCATGATACCGATAACGATACCGATCGCGATCACGATACATATAACTATCGCGATCGCGATAACGATACCGATCGCGATCGCGATAACGATACCGATCGCGACCGCGATAACGATACCGATCGCGACCGCGATAACGATACCGATCGCGACCGCGATAACGATACCGATCGCGACCGCAATAACGATACCGATCGCGATGGTTATAACGATATCGATCGCGATACCGATAAGGATATCGATAACGATACCCACTGCGATCCTGACCGCGATACCGACCGCGATCCCGACTGCGATACCGACCGCGATACCGACCGCGATACCGACCGCGATACCGACCGCGATACCGACCACGATACCGACCACGATACCGACCGCGATACCGATAATGATCCCGATCGCGATACCGATAACGATACCGATAACGATACCGATCGCGATACCGATAACGATACCGATCGCGAAACCGATAACGATACCGATCGCGATACCGATAAGGATACCTATCACGATACCGATAACGATACCGATCGCGATACCGATAACGATACCGATCGCGATACCGATAACGATACCGATCGCGATACCGATAACGATAACGATACCGATCGCGATACCGATAACGATACCGATTGCGATACCGATAACAATAACGATAACGATACCGATAACGATACCGATCGCGATACCGATAATGATACCGATAACGATACCGATAACGATACCGATCGCGATACAGATAACGATCGCGATCGCGATAACGATAACGATACCGATAACGATACCGATCGC
>BQNB010143124.1:5131-17033 GCA_026074375.1 Tanacetum coccineum | reverse complement strand
TTGTTTTCTCCGTTTTCCTTTTATGACACACATATCTATTTTCCCTTTATTTCTTACGTTTTATACGTTTTTATAAGTTTTTTGATGTTTATGTACGCTTACAGATTTTTTTTACGTTTTTGTCCGTTCTTTACGATTTCGACAGTTTTTTACGTTTTCGCCTGTATTTTTACGTTTTCGTCCACTTTTTTTTACGATTTCGTCCGTTTTTTTTACGATTTCGTCCTTTTTTTTGCGATTTCGTCCTTTTTTTTTACGTTTTCGTCCGTTTTTTACGATTTCGACAGTTTTTTTACGCTTTCGACAGTTTTTTTACGTTTTCGCCGGTTTTTTACGTTTTCTTCCGTTTTTTTACGATTTCGTCTGTTTTTTTACGATTTCGTCCCTTTTTTACGTTTTCGTCCGTTTTTTTACGATTTTGTCTTTTTTTTTTACGTTTTCGTTCGTTTTTTACGATTTCGTTCGCTTCGTTTTTACGATTTCGTCCGTTTTTTTACGATTTCGTCCGTTTTTTACGATTTCGTCTGTTTTTTACGATTTCGTCCGTTTTTTTACGTTTTCGTCCGTTTTTACGATTTCGTCCGTTTTTTTACGATTTCGTTTGTTTTATACGATTTCGTCCGTTTTTTACGTTTTCGTCAGTTTTTTATGATTTCGTCCGTTTTTTAACGATTTCGTTCGTTTTTTACGATTTCGTCCGTTTTTTACGATTTAGTCCGTTTTTTTACGATTTGTCTTTTTTTACGATTTCGTCCGTTTTTTACGTTTTCGTTCGTTTTTTACGATTTCTTTCGTTTTTTACGATTTCGTCCGCTTTTTACGATTTCGTCTGTTTTTTTACGATTTCGTCATTTTTTACGTTTTCGTCCGTTTTTTATGATTTCGTTTTTTTTTACGATTTCGTCCATTTTTTTACAGACGAAAACTTAAAATTACAGACGAAAACGTAAAAAACGGACGAATACGTAAAAAATGAACGAAAACGTAAAAAATCGGACGAGCGAAAACGTAAAAAACGGACGAAATCGTAAAAACGGACGAAAACGTAAAAAACGGTCGAAATCGTAAAAAGCGGACTAAATCGTAAAAAAAACGGACGAAATCGTAAAAACGGACGAAATCGTAAAAAAAAGACAAAATCGTAAAAAACCGGACGAAAACGTAAAAAGGACGAAATCGTAAAAAAAGGACGAAATTGTAAAAAACGGATGAAATCATAAAAAAACAGACGAAATCGTAAAAAACAGACGAAATCGTAAAAAAACGAACGAAAACGTAAAAATACGGACGAAAACGTTAAAAAACCATTAAATAAATAAGATTCACCCAGTAGCCCATTTATCCCATTAGTACCCGTTTTAGCCCGTGCCCGTTTTTGCCCGTACCCGTTTTGCCTGATGCCCGCGCCCGCCCATTTTTCCGCCTCTATTTTTGTGTTTCGAATATGTCTTTATAATATTACAAAAGTAAATAGAGAGTTGAGATAGAAACAACAACACTTGAACATGTATTCTAGTTTTGTAAAACGGAAAACACAAACACATGTTTCTTTAACTAAACGCGTTTTCTAAATTTTCAATTGTTTTGTGGAGATGGAAACCCCTCCTTTTTCCTACAAAACAGAAACAGAAAATGATGGAAAATGTTTTCCAACTAAACGCAACCTTAGATTCTTTGAAGAGGAAAGTAGAGTATGAAATATCGTTTATAAAAAGACCGGTGATGAGTTAGGCCTAAAAGCTAAGTCTTCTCGTGATGTTTAGCAAGTGGAAGATAAATGTGGTCTAAAACTAAATCATTTTTAAGGAAGTGGTGATTGAATTCGGTAGTGAGGATGGGTTGGATTGAAGGCAAATTACTACACTAGCAGTCTCAAACATTGTCTAGTGTGCTGTGAAAGATGAAGCAACTTTACTAAGTGCTTCGATGCTCAATTCTAGTATATGGTTAGTAGTTGTCAAAAGGATAGTTTCCTGCTAATGTTTGGATAACTGGCTATAGAATTCTGAGTATAATTCCAGCAGATTTGTGTAATATCAAGAAAATAATCTACTCAAATGAGGATGAATAATCTGGTGATAAAAGAAATAAGTTTTATTGGTTTAATAGTTCAGTAATAAAAATGCTTGGATCGGAAAAGAGGTGTTTGGATATTGAAGTAGGAACATATATGTACCTTGATAAGGAAATTATCTACTTTAAGTGTCTTTCCTATTCCTATTTACTATGTCATAAAAGATGGGAGCACTTTACGTAGTATGTTTTTGGATTCCATTTTGGTTGCAAAGAGTAATTATCATAGGGATATTTCCCTGTTTAAAAAGCAGCGGTTTCCGTTGCCGAGACTTGAACCAACTAGACTACAACGGATTGTTGGTGTTAATTTCTTTTAAGTACTTTTAGACTACTAAAAGTGAAGTAGTATGGAAGGCTGATATAGAATATGGAGCACAAATATTTGTCTGAATATTCAGTTTGAGTAAAACAACATGTATCGACTATTTGTTTGTGGAAATTTATGAAACAGTAATTTCATAGACATCCATCATTTGCTTATTCGTACCCAAAGAAAAAAAATCTATTTGCTCTTGTCAACAATGATTAGCTTATCATTGTTGACCGAGTCAAGCTGAAACTTGGGCAAATTTTCTAGTATATTCGTAGATCACGTACCATATAAATAATGAAAATGTGATAAATATCAACTCACTTATACATGGCTAGATAGTTATAAGATATCTATCATTTAGGATGGTTAGGATCCGAAAATAAGTGTGTTACCTTCTAAAAATTATAGCCAACAAAAACTACACATTTCTAAATTTATACTAGTGTGTTACGTTCTAAAAATTATACCATTGACTCAACAATAAGTTCCTCTTCAATTTGAGATCGAGACTGACTTGATTTTCGGACATAGTTCTAAAAATTACTATGGTTTTGGATTCCATTTTGGTAGCAAAGAGTAATTATAATAAGGATAGTTCCCTGTTGTGTTTGATAAATTGCTTCTAAAGATGTTGTCGTGCCTTCAGATCATTGTTGATATATGGAGTGGAGACTCATATATTGAATCTGAACTCAGTTTGTACAGTTTTCTGTGATCTTAGTACATCTGATGAAGCCTCTCTATGTATAACTTTTGAGAATTGATTTGCACACTCATTTTTTTATTGGACATTCTTTTTTGTGCATTGCATGCTTGTACAATGTGTTTTAATCGTTCCAATAAAAAATTTGAGTGTGCAAATGAGTAGCCATCTATACTCTCTAATAAAATAAGGTTTTGCACAACTCCTTTAAGCACAAAAATTAAATGCTGCCATTAAAACTATTCCTTAAATAAACCATTTGTACAATAACCTAATGCATCTAATATAAGCCATAAAGTCACGTACAAAAAAATTTATTGGAAATAAAAATTCAATAAGGTTTTGCACAACTCCTTTAAGCACAAAAATTAAATGTCACCATTAAAACAATTCCTTAAATAAACAATTTGTACAATAGCCTAATGCACTACTCTTTTATTCGAATCAGTTACAATTCCTACTCTAATACAATCTTCCTTTACACGCTAACCTGTTATTTTTGTTAAGTATGAACCCTAAAACTACTGTTTCGTTCATCTCTTTCCGATTCAAAATACATACCATAATTGCAATGTATTCAACCGATTCCTACTTTGTTAATATTTTGAATCTCAATCGATTCAAGTCGACTCTTTTGTCGATTCTCTATCATTTCTTTTCAAAAGGTTATTCCTTGATATTAGCATGATCATTTTTCTTTTGGTTTTGCAGGTTTAATTCAAGATAAAAAGAGATAATATTCTATTAAGCATTTGTAGGTTTTTGATATGTTCTTCTTAGATCTCACTTAAGAAATGGTAAGAAGAACTAGTTGATGTAAAAGGAAACTCAATGAACAAGAATGAGATTCGACTTACAAGAACAGGATTTGTTATTAGAATTGTGAATTGTAGTTACAGAAGTTTTGAATTACAAGATAGATTGGAATGAAATGATAGTACAAGTATTTATGGAGTAAAAACAGGGTTAAAGTGAAAACAGGGTTTGGGCGGGAAAATCTGTTATCAACATATTTTTAAAAGATGTTGACTTTTGTTGACTTTTTTGGGAAATGAATTGTTTTGAACATAACAATTGCCTCATCCTTTAAATCTTGCTTGTCCACAAGCAATAAGTCTTCAAGTATTCAGATCAAAGTGAGGAAATCTTTCTACTATGCTATCATATGTTTCCCATGTAGCGTCTGCAATAGATCCATTAATCCACTGAATCAAAACATAAACGACAGCAACATTGCCTCTTTTAGCCATCCTTCTGTCTAGTACATCAAGAGGCTCTTCTAAAATCAATCCATCATTGTTGATTGCTGGTATTTGACTTGAGGATTTAGGCACTGGACCCTTGTAAAGCTTAAGCTGTGAAACATGGAATACTGGATGGATCTGAGATGAGTTACGCAATTGTAGTTTATAAGCTACCTTACCCACCTTTTTAATAATGAGGAAAGGTCCAAAGTACTTTGGTAAGAGTTTGTTCTGCTTGCCTTGTCTAAGAGTAGCTTTCCTGTAAGGTTGGAGCTTCACATACACCCAAACTCCTTCCTCAAATTCTATGTCACTCCTATGTCTATCAGCCAAGCTCTTCATTCTATCTTGAGACCTCTTAATATGGAACTTAAGCAAGTCAATAGCAACTTCCCTTGCACTCAAAGATCTGTCCACAGCATCTACTACACTATCCCCCTTAGTATAAGTGATGTGATCAGGTGGAACTTACCCATAAACAACTTGATAAGGAGTAGTTTTGATAGTGGTATGATAGGAAGTATTGTACCAATATTCTGCTAAAGGAATCCAATTAACCCATTCTTTAGGTTTTTCTCCACACATGCACCTCAGATAGCATTCTAGGCTTCTATTAACCACTTCTGTCTGTCCATCACTCTGAGGATGATATTCAGTAGAGGTGTGCAATTTGACTTGTAGCAAAGAAAATAACTCCTTCTAAAACCATAAAGATTGCATCTCTGTCACTCACAATGATCTTTGGTAAACCATGTAGTCTGTAAATGGTATCTAAGAAGGATTATGATACTTGAATAGCTGTGTAAGGATGGGTGAGTGGTATAAAGTGACTTTATTTACTTAATTTGTCCACAACTACCATAATGATTGTGCTTCCCTTAGACATGGGCAACCCATCTATAAAATACATGGATATTTCAGTCCATACTCTTGAGGGAATTGGCAATGGTTGTAGCAATCCAGGGTAGGGAACTAACTTAGGTTTAAACCTTTGACAAGTGTCACATTGTCTAATGTACTGTTTGATATGATTCCTCATTTTCTTCCAATGCAACAATGACCCCATCCTCTTAGTTGTTGTCTGCATGCCAGAGTGTCCTCCAGTAGGACCATTATAGAAGTGTTGCGTCAGGTCATTTCTTAGTGTCTCATCATTACTGACTACTAACTTCCCTTTCCTCAATAGTTGCCCATTTGACCAAGAGTAGTGTTTGGAAGTACAAGAATTAGACTGCAATTTCTCAATCTTTGCCTTCAATTGACTATCCTTATTCCACCCTTTTTGAATCTTATCATACAACTCACTTGACAAAGCTGTAACATCCATTTGTAGAAATTCAATCTGACCATGTATTCTAGAAAGAGCATCTACTACCACATTTTCAGTTCCCTTCTTATAGACAATCTCATAATCAAACCCTATTAACTTTGGCAACCATTTCATTTGAGCAGGGGTAGTAATTCTCTGATCCAAGAGGTATTTAAGGCTATAATGATCAGTCTTGATGATGAAATGCCTATCAAGAAGATAACCCCTCCATTTTTTAAGAACCTGTATGACAGCCAAAAATTCTTTTTCATAAGTTGATAGGGCTTGATGTTTGGGGGCTAAAGTTTTGCTAAGAAAAGCAATTGGGTGTCCCTTTTGTTGTAACACAACACCAATTCCCACCCCTGATGCATCTGTTTCAATTATGAAGACCTTATTGAAATCAGGTAGTTTAAGTACTGGTGTTTGGATCATTGCAGACTTGAGTTATTCAAAAGCCAATTGAGCTTCATCATTCTAACCAAATGCATTATTCTTCAACAAAGCAGTGAGTGACATACTGATTGAAGCATAGCTCTTCACAAATCTTCTATAATAACCAGTAAGCCCAAGGAATCCCCTTGATTGTTTCAAAGTAGTGGGTACAGGCCAGTCCACCATTGTCTGTATCTTATTAGGATATGTGGAAACCCCCTTCCCTGAGATAATATGACCCAAGTATTCTACTTGTGGTGCCCCAAAAATACATTTACTAGCTTTTGCATACAATTGTTGTTCCCTCATTACTGACAAAACCTCTATCAAATGCTTAACATAACTCTGCATATCAGTACTATAAACAAGGATATTATCAAAGAAGACCAGTGTAAACTTCCTTAAAAAGGGTCTGAAAACTTCATTCATGAGGGCTTGAAAAAAGGAGGGAGCATTAGTGAGTCCAAAAGGTATTACTAAAAACTCATAATGTCCCTCATGTGTCTTAAAAGCGGTTTTGGCAATATCATCATCAAACATTCTAATTTGATGGTATCCTGATCTAAGATCCAACTTAGAAAAGACTATAGATCCATGAAGCTCATCAATTAATTCTTCTATTAAGGGAATAAGAAATTTGTCCTTCACAGTTTGCTTGTTAAGTTGTCTATAGTCAATACACATTCTCCAACTTCTATCTTTTTTCTTAACCATGACCATAGGGGAAGAAAAAGAACTTTGACTATGCCTTATAACTCATGAATTAAGTAACTCTTTAACCATAGACTCAATAGCATCTTTCTGAGTTGGTGGATTCCTATAAGGTCTAATGTTAATAGGTTGGGTACCTTCTTTGAGGGGTATTTTGTGATCATGTCCTCTCTTAGGTGGTAAACAATTAGGGACTGCAAATACATCATGAAATTCACTTATTAATGGGTCTAATGCAGAGAGTGACTTGGAGTAGAATCATTAGCAGTAATCATATGTAACATAGCAGTAGGATAGACACACATTGCTAAGTTAGAAGCTTGCTTTCCAGCCTTAGCATCCTGTTTTCCATTCATTCATTGTGCCATTGGTTTAGTAGTTCCCCTAAATATCAAAGTTTTCCTTTATAAGTAAAGACCATTCTTAACTTTTGGAAGTTGAACTGAATATCCCCCAAAGTAGACAACCATTATACTCCTAACACCATGTCACAACCACCCAAGGGAAGAGTCAACATAGTTGTTGAGAAAGTCTCTCCTTGTAATTTCCACACAAATTCAGGACAAATATTATTACTGATAAGTGTTTTTCCTCCTGCTACTGACACTTGCAGAGGACAAGAACTTTTCACCTGACATCCCACTTTTTGTAGCCACATTTACATCTATAAAGTTATGAGTACTTCCTGTGTCAATCAAAATATGCACTGGAATCTTGCCTACCATTCCCACTACTCTCAAAGTTTGATTGCCTTGAATTCCATTTAATGCATGTAATGAAATTTGTGGTCCTTCAGCCAAAATTTGATTAGGTTGACTAGTTTCATCCTGATTACCAAACATAATTTATTCCTCTTCTTGTACTTCCTACTCATCAACAAATACTTCTAACAAATAAACCTGACCAGTACACTTGTAACTTGGTACATATCTTTGATCACAGTAGAAGCACAAGTTCTTGGCCTTTTTTTCCTCCATTTCCTTCTGAGATAACCTCCTTCTTATTGGAGCTATCTGTGGTGTAGTAGTCTTGTTCCTCCAATTGACATTTGGAGCAGGTAAGGCCAATGGCTTAGGACTTGTAATCTGATTTCCCCTACCAGAATAGTTGCTAAACTTTGGTGTGGTGAACAATGGTGCCTTATTTCTCTTCTTGGTTGCCTCATTAGTTTTCACTTGCAATTAGCTAAGAATAGAGCTACTGATAGAGTTTGTGGCTTAACATCCTACAGCTAGATCAATATCAGTGGGCAAACCAGATATAGAATTAATGGCCTGATCTTCCCATAATATCCCCCTACTTAACAATCTATCTAAACTCTTTTGATTACTCCTCAATATAATACTCTCGGATACTATGTGTCGTAGCCTTGCGACGACTTAGGAAGCTTCGTGACAAAATCCATAGTGATGTTGTCCCACTTCCATTCAGGTATCTTGGGTTGTACCAACAATCCTGATGGTCTTTGATGTTCGGCCTTGACCTTAGCACAGGTCAAACACTTGCTAACATAGGTGGCGATGTCGGCTTTCATATTGGGCCACCAATATAGCTTCTTCATATCTTGGTACATCTTGTCGGAACCCGGATGAATAGAGTATTTTGACTTGTGGGACTCGTGCATAATCACAGTCCTCAAGTCGCCATAACATGGTAACCAACTCCTGCCATTGAAGCATAGAGTTCCATCCGCACGCGGTTCCAACTTTTCCTTTCTAACTTTCTCCGGATCCTTAGCATTTTCAAGCAACATGCCTCCAACATCTTCGTTCTTGATGTTCTCTGGTTTTCGTGCTTCAGTCTGAGCATTCAAGATTTGTTTGGGAAGATCCAAGCCAATAGTCATGACTAAAGCTCGAACTCTTAATGGTTGATCTCTCTCCTTCCTGCTTAGAGCATCAGCAACAACGTTTGCCTTTCCCGGGTGATAACGAATCTCACAATCGTAATCACTGAGCAACTCCAACCAATGATGTTGCCTCATGTTCAACTCTTTCTGATTAAGAATGTGTTGTAGACTCTTATGATCAGTGAACACCGTGCACTTGGTTCCATACAGGTAGTGCCTCCAGATCTTGAGAGCAAGTTCCAAATCATGAGTCGTATAGTTCTTCTCATGAATCTTCAGTTGGCGTGATGCATAAGCAATCACCTTTTCTCTTTGCATTAACACAACGCCCAAACCCTTCTTTGAAGCATCGCAGTATGCGATAAAATCTTCGCTTCCTTCAGGTAAGGCCAGGATTGGTGCACTACACAACTTCTGCTTCAACAGTTGAAAAGCTGCTTCTTGTTTATCACCCCACTCAAACTTGACCTTCTTCTGGGTGAGCTTGGTCATTGGTTTGGCGATCTTCGAAAACCCTTCAATGAATCTTCGATAATACCCAGCAAGACCTAAAAATTGACGAATCTCCGTTGGCGACTTAGGAGATGCCCAATCTTTAATGGATTCGATCTTGGCAGGGTCTACGTGAATACCCTGGCTGTCAATCACGTGACCGAGGAACTGTACTTTAGGAATCCAAAATTCACACTTGGAAAATTTGGCATACAACTCCTCTTTCTTAAGCAACTCTAAGATTAACTTAAGGTGCTCTTCGTGCTCTTGTTTGTTCTTCGAATATATTAGAATATCGTCAATAAAGACAATTACGAATTTATCCAAATATGGTTTGCACACCCGATTCATAAGGTCCATGAATACGGCAGGTGCGTTTGTCAAACCAAACGGCATAACTTGAAATTCATAATGGCCGTAACGGGTTCTAAAAGCGGTCTTCGGAATGTCTTCTTCTCGAACCCTCAGTTGGTGATAACCCGACCTTAGGTCGATCTTCGAGTAGACACTCGACCCTTGAAGCTGATCAAATAAATCATCAATTCTTGGGAGCGGATAACGGTTCTTCACCGTTAGTTTATTCAACCTCGAAAAATCAGCGAAGGCAAAGGCAGAGAACACCTTGGCTGCTTAAGCTACAACCCTAAAAGCAAGACCACTTATAACTAATATAGTCGAGACTTGAATGATATTAAAGACACTGTGGCGAAAGCTGGAAGCTTTGTTGATGTCGTGTGCTTAAGCGTATACCTACATCTATAAAGCCCTTGCGTCTGAATCATTTTGGTGACCTTATAAGAACGGAGGTGAGTGTCATAAAGTTTTTTTTATCTTCATTATTACAGTAGATATTTACAAGATATTTGATTACACAGCGAACCAAATATGGCTAGAGTATAATAGGATACAGATGGTAACGATGACGTTGGGATGAGAAGAACGAGGGAAGCTTACATGTAAGCATTATAGGAAAGGAATATGTACTTAGACCTGTTGTTAGTTTCCTTCTATTTGACGAGTTGTATGAGAGATTTGTCTGAAGCTCTATTTTGTGAAGCCTTATTTTGTGTTTTACATGTAGATATTGTAAGAATCTATAGTGCATGAGGTGCTTAGAACTAATCTTTTGGCCTCATGAAGTTTTGTTGTTAGATCAAAGTTAACATTCTAACGAAAAATTCAATAAAACGGGTGACACGGCTTTTAATTAGTTTAACAATTTTTACATCTTTTTAAGTAGATGCAAGTACTTTTTTTCTTTCACCATGTCAGCTAAACATCATAATTTTATCATCTGGCAAACTTCATGTAATCCAAATTTGATAAAGGTTCATTCTTTAATCTATCATATGTGAATGATTTCATTTCTCCTTTTTTTTCATTCGCTCACAGTTGCTAACAACTCAACTATGCCATCACTTTTGGTTGGATTGGTTCCTTTTGTGTATCCAGGTGTGGATTAATTAAGCATATTAGCGGTAATATCAATTAAGAGTATGGTAGTATATATGTACCCATTGTAGTTTTAGATATATAAGTAAAAATGTACCCATTAAAAGTAAAAAGGTATTTACTCCCTAAAAGTGAATTATTTGTGAAACGAACATAAAACTTTTGATCGTAAGCCTACTGAAACACCTCTTTACTAATGCGTAACACATGCCGTTTTCAGGGTAAAAGCAAAAGAGATATGTACAATATACATCTCGCATGCTTTTTACCGTATTAAAGTTTCTACTAAATTGGTAATCAAAATATACTTTTACTTACATTTTGTATTATACATAATGGACATTCGTTGCTCGATTGATTAACACTCATGATTATTGCTATTCAAGCCCATCAAACTTGGAGATCAAATTGCATTTACCTTTATAATTATAATTCATACGAATTTAATTGTGTGACGAATAATTCGCGTATTATCTGATTTATTTCTTTTCATATTGAATTAAATATGTTCACGTTTGTTTTTTCTCTTACTTTTTTACACACATGATTTATTACAAACATTTTTTAAAAATACATCCGGGGTTACACGGGTCATTAAGCTATTTCATATATATGTTACTTCTTACAATTTTGTTTTTTTTAAATACCCCGTGAGTCCGCGGGTATTTAAGCTATTTTAAAGTCTAATTAATTATTGATCACAATCTACTTTACTTACATTTTCAATTGGTTGTTAGGTATTCATTGAATAGACATTGGCTATTAATTTGATTAGCGCTCATAGACGTCCTTTGATATTCAAGACCAAAAAAGCTGGAGACCAAAACACATCGATGTTTATTATAATGATTGTTACAACTCAAATGTTTATCAAATAATTCACGTATTATCTGATTATTTACTTTCGGTGTTTTTCTTATTTTATTTATGCATATAACTTCTTACAAAATAAATTTTTTTAAATACTACGTGAGTACCACGGGTCTTTAAACTAGTTACAATCAATAAAGCATTTAAATGCTAAACAAATATAAACTTTAGAGTTATCTATTAAACAATTTTCATTTTCTTTGACAAAAGATCACGAGGTATATTGATATTGATTTTTTAGTTTCATTTATGTAAGTGACTAAAACACCCAATTTCACTAACGATCGTGGATTCTCAAAATGATGATGGCTTTACTTCGATCTCATCAATCCCTAATCCACCATCTCATCTAAATCTTCATCCTTCCTCCATCTATCATCTAATCCCTAATCCACCAATTTTTTGAATCTAAACCCTATTATTATTTCCCCCAATCTTCCGATCTAAA
>BQNB010143123.1:0-17033 GCA_026074375.1 Tanacetum coccineum | reverse complement strand
GTTTCTTTTACTTGTTTTCTTTTCCCTTTATTCGTTTTTATGGGTACTTCTAAAGAACATTAGGGACAATGTTCAACTTTAGTGTAGGGGAAAATAAGCCTTAGAAACTATTTCTTCAATTGCCATTTGCTTGTTCCTTAAAATGATGGGAAACATAGCGTAAAAGGTAATTTTGACCCAAATTTAAAATTTTTTATGACACACACCGACGAAAACCGAGTACTAATGGCGTCTCATGGATAGGAATGTAAATGACTAGCACAAAAAACCCTCAAAATTCCACCCCAAAAATGTGAGGTTCGCCTTTAGATCTTTAGGAATTCGGGTATCCATTTTTGATACCCACGATAATTTATACCTTTAGCTTTCTCGAGTTAAGGTTCGAATGCAGTCATATGTGTCTATTCCGTCGTTACGGATGTGTAAATATGGTCTTTGTCGCCTTTTCTGGAGCATTGGTATCGGTATTAAATTATATGAGTGTACCGGTAGTATATTAAATTCTAGAACTTGTTTTTGTGATGCATCCCGAGACCGCATAGTAAATATTAGGATTTGCTAGAAAAGAGGCACTAGGATTAACCCATGTTTTAAACCTGTAACTGTTATTATGGTCACATCGACTATATAAATATCCCACACGCTTACCATGCACTCATTTTTAGTGCAGGATACCCCTAGTACAACCCTTCGAGCCTATCCTTTTCACGGTTCTCGTAATTTTCTGGTTAAGCTGGACTATTAACGAAGATCATTGTCACCCTTTATCCAATTGTTACACCCAAATCACCTTAGCCTACCTTGTATGTACTCACCTTTAGTACATTATTGTTTTAACCCAAGTTAATTATTGAGTACACGGTTGCTAAGTCCTTATCCTTGTAAATATTGTTTTGGGACGATTGGGATTCATGGTAGTATTCATCTTATGAAGAATTGGGGAAGAAGTAAATTATTACCCCCTAATAGAGCTTAATAAGCTCCATGTTATGTTGATCCGCCTCGATTCAGGTCATTAGTTAGATTGTAAATATCGAGTATGTAAAAGTTTAAGTGTAGAGGTGTATCTATAAACCCCCATGATGTATTATGTAGGTCCAAAGTCTTGGATCTGATTAGCCTTTTGTAAGCCAATAGCTAACTTGAATAAATCCAAATTAACTATAAGAGAGACAAAGACTCTGAATACTATGTGTTAATGCGGAATCTTAACACAAGTATTAAGAAGAATATAATAATACTAACTTTGCTATATATTACTATTAAGCTTCAATGCTTCTATTGATATTTCAATCACGTACATAACATTGTGTCATAGGGTTCCTTTTATATACCAAGCAAACCCTAATGGGCTTTACAAACATGTGAAAGGATAATGCATATCCTTTCCTAAGATACCTCCTAAGATATCTCTAAGATAACTATTACTATTCTGTTACATAAACAGACTTAACTAAATACGACCAGTACTAACTATAGTACTGCTACTCTACCAGTACTAACTTTAGTACTGCCAGACTTAACTTAGTACTGCCAGTATTAACTTAGTACTGCCAGAACTAACTAATACTACTGATTTTCCGTTTCCCCATTATGTTATAATTTATTATACACCCGAGTGAAAGAGAGAATCCCAAACACTTATGTGAGGTGCTAGTGTATGCTTTCCGTGCTTTTAATTACGAGGTCTAGAAGGTTGTGTTGTAAAATACTTTTAAAGAGTAGGTTAAATGACCCTCATATTGCTATTGTCTAGGTAGAAAAGCCCATTTACTTGAGGACAAGCAAATCCCAAGTGTAGGGGTATTTGATGAGGTGTCATTTTATACACTATTTTAGGGTCATTTAACCCCTTAAATCATGTAAATATGCCCAGCTTATATGCTTAATCGTTTGTTTTTGTATTTTTTAGAACTTAGATAGCATTTGGAGGATATCCACGTGACTGAGCTCATTATTTGGAGAAGAAACAAACGAGATTACGGACCTACACCAAATCCTTGAAGAAGTATTGCTTACAGAACGTGGAGACGGCGTCACAAGCATAAAGCGACACCGTCGTGATCTATTCAGTGACGACGTCTAGAATTTGGAGACGGCGTCAGGACGTGGCCGACTTAAAGAGGATCTAGAATCATCCATGTAGTGACGGCGTCAGGATCATAACGCGACGCCGTCGCCACGATACCTCTATATATACAAAACCGATTTTAGGGTTTTAGTGTGTAACTTTTAGGATAACTTTGTATAACTTAGGGAGACGAACCCTATTCCTTGTAGCAACTTCATAGGTTGTTTTTAGGGCCTCAAAACTCTATTATACTACCTTGGATCCATGTTTTAATTCAAGTAAGGTTATTTATCATTAATCATTCAATATGTCTATGTGTTGTGTGATTGATTTATCTTCTTACTTCCTTTATAACATGTGAGGCTAAACCCTCTTTTGTATTTGCTTATGATTGCATGAAAGTCAGATTGTAGATCCTTTTACTGTTGCTTCTTGTTGATGAATGTGCGCGTTAGGCCTTAGAAAATTAGCTTTTGTCTATATCGCTGTTGACACATCGAGGGAAACGCGAGTGCGTCATAAGGATACCATAGGGTAACAGTCTTCATACTACCTTGCCCCTTATATGGTTGATCCCCCTTAAGGTATTTCACACGCATTTAATATACTCTTAGGGGCCTTGTAATAGTCTTCATACTACCTTACTTGTGCTTTGCCTTAACGGAATATTAAATAGAAGACGGATTCGTGTAATTCGTTCATAACTTAGGAAATACTTACACATTACATCACAAGTGTGACAAGGCAACATGATTAGGAGAAACAATCTGATAAGTAATGCATGATTAAGTAAATACATTTAATTATCATAAAGTTATCACCAGTAGATTAGTTTATCAATTAGTTTAGTTAATCAAACCAACCTCTCAAACCATAGATTTACCTGCTTTCTTATAAATATAAAAATACAAAAATAATCTTCTCTCAACCCCTAGAATTCTGTTAGACCGTGATCAAGCTTTCCCAACCTATTCCCCTAGAGAACGATAACAACCCCCGAGTCTTGCCTATACTACTACTACAACGGTTAGGTACTCTGCCTAGGGAGTTGTAAAACTTCTTGTTGAAGTCCTACGACGATCGCATCATATATCCTTAGATTTCTCATTACTATGGATAAATCCATAATCTAGGAATGAATTCCCAAATCCAAACATATTACATTAAAATATTCAATTCATTAATTATCTAATAACTTTCAATTAAATACCAATGTTGTCAAATCATCTTGTATTTATGCATGATACAACTATTTCTCTACACAATATGATGTTCATAATGAATCATTTATTCTGACTTAAGATTTCATTCATGTTCTATCTTATCAAAATATATGTATCCACTAAGACTTTCTAAATGGTATATCATATTGTGTTACACTTATATACCGCATATGTTTATAACAATAAACATATATTTCAAGGTTGTATGTTTTGTTTCATAAATCTTTCAAGTGAAGGAAAAATAAACATAATACTCCTACTAGCTTTTAGGAATACCTAGGAGTTATCTTAATTATAATTAAATTTAAATAAATCAAGTGATTTATTTAACAGTAAACTTAAGATTCCTCTCCTAGATGCTTGCAATGATCCATACATGGATTCTTGTCGTTTGTACTCTTCATAAAGATTATATGAATTCATAAACTCCTTTGATTACTGGTATTCGCTAAAATACACATCTTTTATACAACGTTAAACACTATTAATTGGACTAAAAATACTAAAATACACTTAATTATATTGCAAATATGTTTGTTTGGTATTTTTATGTCTTGCAGGTAAAGGGATTGAAAACGGTGCAAAAACGAGAATTATCGGGCTCAATTTGATCAAGTCTAATTATTACTCAAGCTAAGTTGAAGTCGTGAAATGTCCCCGAGCATACCAGTGGAAAGAGCGCGAGAAAACGAGTCCAACGGTGCCCTCGGATTTTATTGGGCCGGCTCATAACCCATATTATGGGCCGGGCCAGCCCATTATTATCTAAGCCCAATAATTAAAATTAAGCTCAAAATTAATAAGGAGAAAAATATGTTATTATAAAAGGTGACGTCACCTTGTGTCAGCAGCACATGCTCTAAATTAATTCATTTCATGGCATGTGATAGAGCACTATAGATTTTGAGGGCTAGTAACAAATGGCCACGTGGCTTGGCATTCATGTATAATTTTCATTTCATTTCTAAGTAAGTGAAGAGATCAAATGGACAAAAAACATTGTGTAGGAATGAAGCGAAAATGAATCACACGTGGCAGTACTACAGCGGCTGGATCACCTATTACTCATTCAACGATCCGAGGTCACGACTATCGAGCCAATGATTGGCTGAGTGATTACCAAATGATTGGGAGCAATTTACAAAATCTACCCCTTGGTCCCTATTTATATCAACCCGCTCCCCCTCACTTGAAAAAGGAGGAAAATTAGTTTTTTTTTAGTCTTTTAGTTTTTAGCTTATTCTAGTTTAGTTATAGTTTATTTCTGTATTTTGTGCTTATTGTACTTGCTTATTTTGCATGCTTAATAAGATGATGTAATAAAAATCATTCGAAGTTGATTGAAGATTTCATTTTGCTCATTTGATTCTTATTTACTCATTTCTCTTTTTCTTGGTATAGCTTATTCAATAAGCTATATTCTTGTGCTTATTTCTAAAACTTATTATTCTCAAAAGTTTTTAATAACATTAGATAATGACTCCTATAAGCTCTCAAAGCTCATCCGAATCATTTTCAAATGTTTTTAAGCACTTTTTGATATAATAAGCTCAAATAAGTTCGATCTAGCTTATTGATGCTCTTAATTCGTTTTTTTGTTTGAATAGAAGCTCTTATTTTCTGATAAGATAAGCTTCTAAATAGCTTATTTGGTTTAGAATGAGCTTATATTGTTAGATCAAATTTTTGTGAGCTTATTTGCTTAATCGATCTATCGTTTGATTCATTAATGTTTCACTAGCTAAATCTAATCCTTGTTACTGATTTTACCATGCATATTGATTAGCTTGGAGCTGATCTAGTTTGATATTTTGCTTATTTAGTGGTTTATGTTGTAGATCTTGAATTCGTTTAGATTATTATTAAGGTTTATCTCATTGTTTTTTATGTTAGTTGCTTAAATCTTGTTTGCTTATTCGACATGTCTAGTGCTTAATTCGTTTAGATTTAGTTTATTAAAAAGTTGTAGCTTAAAACTCATACTAGCTTAAGATCATTTAGTTTATTTTGACGAGGTAACTTGTTCTAGAGCTTATATCATTTTAGGATTGCCTATCTGGTATTCTTATGTGCTCGTGGCTTATTTATTAATAATCTGTTCTAAATATAAGCTCAATCTCAAAAAGTCATTTTTAGCTTGCGTCTCAATTTGCTGTTTAGTTTCATTTGGTTTGTGTAGAATTTAATTGGGCCACTGTTGTTAATGTGTTGCATTTGATTATCTCTTTGGGCCTCGTTTTAATGTATCTTTGGGCCATTTTTTTAACATTGATATCTTGGACTGATTTGAATTAAAACTTCGATTCGGCCTAGTGTTATTGATCAAATTGAAATTGTAGGTGAGATGTATAAACTGTTAGTGTGTTAACAGTTTGTTTTGTGTTTGATATTGATTTGGTACCGGTTTACTCACGAGGCGCGGAGCTTATGGGTTTATTTAGCTAGATAGAATTTAATTATTTTCTTTAGCTAAATAAATCGGGTGGTATTCGTTTATTTGCGGCTCTTCAATTCGGTTCCATTTTCTATCCTTTTTCGATTAATTAGTATAGCTTATTTTTAAAATATTTAGCTTTGCTTATTTTATCATTATGTGTAACGAGTAGTTTAATTAATGCTTGTTAAGTGATTTAGTGATTTGGAATTTAAGTGCGGGTTTAAAAAGGTTTAAAAAATTTAATAGTCATTAGTATTTTTCTAATTTACATTCCGTCATTTACTTTTAATGCAATTTTAATACTTGCCATTTATTTTTAAAAGCATTTTACTTTACTTGTCATTTAATTTCTTTAAACTTGTTTTCTAAGGATTTTAATTTGTTAAACCTAAGCCCGCACTTGATAAACATTTCACGTCACTTAGCAAGCATATTTGTCATTTATATTTTTTAGATCAATTTTAGTTTAATCTTTTAGTTTTTAATCTTAGAATTAATATTAGTTTAATTTTTAGTATAAAAATAGTTTAAAACCAAAACCAAAAACTTGAATGACAATCAAGCTCGATTTACAACTTGAACGTAGATTTCCATTCACTTCTCGCCGAGGAAACGACCCGGAAGGTTTTTGAAATTGCTTTGGTTAAAAGCGATTTTCTAGAACCCGACGGAAATACTATACTATATTATTATTGATATCCTCCTTATATATTATATATTATATATAGTGTGTTCGGACGTGATCAATTTTTGGCGCCGTTGCCGGGGAGAGGTGTAGCGATTTTTACGGGATTGTTCGGTCGTTCGAGCTTGAAAGATCCTTTCAACGGAAAGTTTATTTTCTGTTCTTATAAAAAATATAAAATCAAAAAAATTATTTTTCTTATTATTTTTATTTATTTTATTTCTCATTTTTTATAAATATTAAAAAAAATACCAAAAAATTTTCTTTCTTATTTTTATTTTTTATGTATTATTTAAAATCAAAAAATAATCTCCTTTACCCTCTTATCGTTTAATCTTTCATTCTTTAACCCTCTATATTGTTTAATTCTTATGGCGTCACTCGATCATCGTTTGAATCCCCTCTTCTCGATTAAAGAATGCTCGTCTTGTGGAGCTTTGTACACTGCAGACTTTTGTTGTTCAAAAGGAGGTCTTGAAGACAAGATTCTTGTTCCTAAACCCCCTCAGAATTGTGCAACTTGTGGAGATCCGGTTGATGGTCTAAATTGTCGAGCTTGTGCTTTTGTGCGAAAGTGTTTGAATGAAGGTTGGTATACAATTCATGATAAAAACAAAACTCTAAACACTTTCGAGTCATCCAATCACAACACTAACGTTGTTAGTGCACCTCAAGAGCCATTCGTCTTCAATCAAGACCCCGGTAAAAATTCTTCGCAAAGTCCTCCACAAATTAACCACAATTGTTGTTACAAGTGTGGTGATTCGTTAGATGGAATTTTTTGTCAACAATGTACTTGCAAGTCTTGTGGGAACGGTGCTCATATTGGTTATAATTGTCCACCGAAAGCTCTAATTATCTCTAATCCGGAACTATGCAATCAAACCATTGATGAGCTCCCACAAACTTTGCCAAGTTTTGATCTGACGTGCTATTCCGAAAAAGAAAATTCATTACCTTACGCTTCAAAACCTAACTTTGTTGATAATTCTCCTAACGTTTTCGACCCACCTCCACAACCTTCTATGTATTCTTGTGAATTTTGCGGGAACGATGCTCATTATGGTCACTATTGTACACCTCAAGTCCCGTTTATCTATCCGGAACCGTGTTACAATCAAGTCTTTAAATTTCTGCAATATTTTCATGAATTTCAACAACAATATCTTTGTTGTGAAAATTGCGGGGGACCTCATGAAACTTACCAATGTCAACCAATGAATGAAGACTATTATCATGAGCAAAATTCTTGCTATGATTATTTTGGCTTTGACCAAACTCAACCCCCGCAATATACCATCAATCATCCAATTTTCAATGTTCAAAATGACCTTCTCAATTCTCAAAACAAGCTTATGGAGCAAATGACATCCATGTGTAATATGGTTGGTCAAATTATGCAAAAGAAGGAAGAAGAAAAGCGAATTGCGGAAGAGCAAGCGGCTAAAGATCGATATTGGAAGATTCCCATTTGCTACGATGATGACGAGGAGTATACCATTGCTATCACTCCCGTCTTACCGACTAGAGAACCTGAGTACTCTCTAATAATGGGGGACAAGCATCTTAGCACTATTCTTGAAAAGGAATCAGACGAATTAATAAAGTCTAGTGTTGAGAACCTTGTCCCAATCCCAAGTGAGTCCGAGAATTTCTCTGACAATGAAAGTGAGTGTGATATGCCAGTTTGTGATGATTTTACGACTTTCTCGAATCCTTTCTTTGATTCAAACGACGATTTCACCTCTAGTGATGACGAGTCACTTTCTGATGAGGACGTTCCGATGGAAAATTTCAAAATTTATTCGAACCCTCTTTTTGATGATGAAGAAATCATTTCTCCAAAGATTGATTCGCATTATTTTAATGTCGAGTCTAATCTTATCGAATCTTTGTTTAACCGTGATATTTTGATTGATTCTTCACCTAAGATTGATTATCTTCTCGAAGAGTTCTCCGGTGAACTCATGTTCTATCGATCCATTTCCACGGGAATAAGAAGCCAGACTTTGATCTAGAGGATTAGAAATCCGTTTTGTTGAGATTGTTGTTTTGATATTCTTATCCACGTCCGCCGGAAGAAACTTAATTTGGAAATTGCTGATAAGTTTCTTGATAATTGCTTAATAATGATTCCCTTTCCCTTCCCAAAAATGAGTCATCTAATCTTGATCATTTTAATGATCAGTCAACTTCTCATCCTCCTCCGGAACCACCGGATGTTGATATTTGTTTTGATTTTGAGCCCGATACGGGTGTTGTGACTACCAAAGTGGTGAAGGGTATTTCTGAACACTATGTTCTTATGCCTAATATTTTTCCCACCCTTCCCACCTTTGATCCGGATTTGGACTTCACTCCTTCTCATGATTCCCTCGGATCCGGAAACAAAATTTTCGATCTAGGGATATTCATTGAAGTCCAATCCAAGAGACTTTTATCATGGGATGACTTTTCTATCTCATTCATCCATGATCCCTTTTGTCCAGTGAATGACACTTTGCTTTTGTTTTCGTTCGAAAACTAGGACAAAGTGTTCAATCCTGGTATTCTCATTTCTCTACTCTTATCTCATCGGGGCGAAATCATTTCTAATTTTTCTAAGAGCCCGATGATGATTTCTGGAGGGGACATTCCCCACTTGGATGTCCCGTTTCTCCATTTCTATCCTCTTTGACCAGCTCAAGTGTGTGGGATCGAGTCAGGCTCAAGACTCGGTGAACAAAAATAAGCGCTTCTCGGGAGGCAACCCATGTCTTTTCTTCTTTCTATTTTCTTGATTAATAAGTGAGTGTGATTTTATAGCCCAAGTGTGGGGCGTGCTTCTTTCTATGGTATGTGGTTTCGTTTTTGCAGGATTTCTTAAGATCATGAAGACCCGTGCTTGTTTTCAATCCTCCAATCATCCGGTTTTCGATCTTCTGCTTATTTTGGAATCCTTAATCCTAATCATGTATATTATTGTGCTTCCCTTTTCACACTTGGAATTTTTTGCATTTGCCTTTTTCGTTCCTAAGTGTGGGGGTAAAACCCAATATTTTTGAACAATTGAGGGCCAATGTTCCTTCCTTAGTTGGGGGGGATTTCTATCGAAATGTGATCAAAACCTGTTGCCTTGCGATGTCCCTGTGCAACCCTGTTTTTTAAAAGACCAAAATTTTAAAAATTTTTATGTTAAGTTAAGCTAAAAAAAAGTTAAATAAAAAATGAAAAAAAATGATGAGAAGTATAGATATGTTAGTAATTAAGTAGGCCCCCTAGAACTAGGTAGCTTTTGGACTTGACACGAGTTTTTAAACTCCTAGCTTTTTCCCTTAGCTTTCGAGACTAAGCATTTGCTTAACTTTAAAATTTTGCAAAGAACGAAATATGATAGAGTTAGATATAAGTTTGATGCTAAGCATGGATTAGTTGGATATCTTTAGAGCTCATAGAAGTTAATTGTGGCTTTTTGCTCCCGCCAGCTTAATAAACTTTATATAATTGTTGAATAAATAAAGTTACTTTAGGTTTTTGCAATTCTTAGTTTAAATCCCTTCGTAGAGATTCCTTCTGGTGAAATTAAGGTACACATCGAGGTTTTGTCAGTGTTGCGGGGAAATAGGCTACTGTCTCTTGCCGGCTTACAACCGATGTGGCAATTGTTAAAAGACCGCAGGACTTGAAATTTGGCTATAATAATAATAAGTAAAATAAATATCTCCGTCAGTTTACTTCATCTTGCCGGCTCACAACCGATGTTGAAGTCTTCATATAAGGCGGGGGCCGGTGTCATAATAAGTAGAATAACCTCTTGTCGACTCGCTATCGATGTAGCTTCGAGATAAAAGGCATCGGAAATATATTATGATCACAGCAAAAAAATGATGAATATTAATCCAAGACTAATAAAAGTTTGCTGCATCTTGCTGGCTCACAACCGATGTTGCAGCCTTCTAAAAGGTCGAGGAAATTATCGAGGTCGAAATATGTTTGCTGCATCTTGCCGGCTCACAACCGATGTTGCTGTTGCAGCCTTCTAAAGGACCGAATGTTTAATAATGTTGCAAAATAATAAGTAAAGAAGAGCCAAATTTCGCGTCCGGGGTTATCTAAATAAGCCTCGATGTGGACTTTAATCTTGATGACATTGGTTTCTTTTGAAAAGGGCTAGAAACTAATTATTGTGACTTTACTGTTAAACTTTATTTTTGGAATTAATAAGTATCGAAATCAAGTCTTAAAGAGTCTTCGGGTATATGACTTAAATAAAATCTTGAGATACAAAATTAGGAATAAGGGAGGAAAAGTAAGTACACAATTAGCTTTTATGAGTAGTGTTAGCATCATAACTTGTAATTTACAATGATCTTGTTTTTAAGCTTGGCTTGGAGAGGTGAAAGTCAGGGACGATGAATTTATCCATTTGGACACTTTTTTTGCTTTTTGTTCCGTGATCCTAAAAGTTATCAACGAATAATGAAAGCATTACATTATGTCACACATGAATAAGTTGTAAGTTGGAAATTGTGAAAATCATATTAAAAAAATCAAAATTTCAAAATAAAATAAAAAAATATGGGTAAAACGGGGGTGCGTGCAAATTAAATGATTTTTGAACCTTTTAATGGACCTTTTCTGTTCTTGTTTGATTGTGAGGGGGTTATAAGTTAAAAGAGGATAAAATTATTTACTTCCGGGTTTGTTTTATCTACATTGCGTGTGGGACCAGCAAAGGTTTAGTGTGGGGGAATTTGGTATTCGCTAAAATACACATCTTTTATACAACGTAAAACACTATTAATTGGACTAAAAATACTAAAATACGCTTAATTATATAGCAAATATGTTTGTTTGGTATTTTTATGTCTTGCAGGTAAAAGGATTGAAAACGGTGCAAAAACGAGAATTATCGGGCTCAAATTGATCAACTCTAATTATTACTCAAGCTAAGATGAAGTCGTGAAATGTCCCCGAGCATACCAGTGGAAAGAGCGCGAGAAAACGAGTCCAACGGTGCCCTCAGATTTTATTGGGCCGGCTCGTAACCCATATTATGGGCCGGGCCAGCCCATTATTATCTAAGCCCAATAATTAAAATGACGCTCAAAATCAATAAAAAGAAAAATATGTTATTATAAAAGGTGACGTCACCTTGTGTCAGCAGCACATGCTCTAAATTAATTCATTTCATGGCATGTGATAGAGC
Source organism: Tanacetum coccineum (assembly GCA_026074375.1). Classification (NCBI taxonomy): domain Eukaryota; kingdom Viridiplantae; phylum Streptophyta; class Magnoliopsida; order Asterales; family Asteraceae; genus Tanacetum; species Tanacetum coccineum. Next base: position 5,429 of record BQNB010143123.1, on the reverse strand, counting down.
ACTATAGATTTTGAGGGCTAGTAACAAATGGCCACGTGGCTTGGCATTCATGTATAATTTTCATTTCATTTCTAAGTAAGTGAAGAGATCAAACGGACGAAAAACATTGCGTAGGAATGAAGCAAAAATGAATCACACGTGGCAGCACTACAGCGGCTGGATCACCTATTACTCATTCAACGATCCGAGGTCACGACTATCGAGCCAATGATTGACTAGTTATAACAAAATAATTAGGGAAAATTTTCACTTTCACCCCTTCTGGCCCTATAAAAACCCACTCGCTACCCTCATTTTAATACACCTAATCTTTTATTTTTCTTCGTTTTAGTTTTACATTTTTAGCTTACTTTTGTTTAGTTGTAGCTTATTTTAGTTTTCTGGCTTATTGTATCAAGTTTAACTTGACAGCTTATTGTAGTTATATTCAAACTTATTTGTTTAGCTTACTTGTGTAAACTCTTGTTACTTTTTATGAAGAAGATGTTTGGAAATTGAAAATGCTTATTTACTTTTCTTCCTTTCTTTTCTAGCTTATCGTGAAATAAGCTCGAGTCATTTTAGCTTATTGCTTCAGCTTCTACCTGAGCTTATTATCGAATCAAGGATTAGATCTTATAAGCTTTTCAAAAAAAAAGAAGCTTAAATGAGTTTTTACTTTTCATTCGAAATAAGTTTTCAAGTTAAGTTTTTTAAATAAGCTAAAGATCTAGCTTATTCTCATTTTATAAGTTTTAAGTTTTCTAAAAAGCTCATATTATATATCTGATAAGCTCAATAATATCTTGTTCGATTTGGATTGAGCTTATATGATGATTCGGATCTAGCTCGTATGGGTTAGAATTTGCGAATAAGCTCAAAAGTTTATTTCGTTTAGTGTCTTATTAATTTTCTTTAGATCTCGTTTGGATTTGATTGCAAAAGTAATTAGCTTATTGGATAAATGTTTCATGAGCTTATTAGATTATTGTCGTAGTAATCTAGTTTGCTTATGCTTATTAGTTTCGATTGATCATTAGAAATTGTTTTAGCTTATTTAGTCGCGGTTGAGTTTATCCTTGTGCTTGGTAGCTTATTTTTAGAAAATGTTTGGACTTGTTTTCTTACTTAATAGTTCTCGTTAATAATCTGTTCTAAATATAAGCTCAATCTCGAAAAGTCATTTTTAGCTTGCGTCTCAATTTGCTGTTTAGTTTCATTTGGTTTGTGTAGAATGCAATGGGGCCACTGTTGTTAATGTGTTGCATTTGATTATCTCTTTGGGCCTCGTTTTAATGTATCTTTGGGCCATTTTTTTAACATTGATATCTTGGACTGATTTGAATTAAAACTTTAATTCGGCCTAGTGTTATTGATCAAATTGAAATTGTAGGTGAGATGTATAAACTGTTAGTGTGTTAACAGTTTGTTTTGTGTTTGATATTGATTTGGTACCGGTCTACTCATGAGGCGTGGAGCTTAAGGGTTTATTTAGCTTGATAGAATTTAATTATTTTCTTTAGCTAAATAAATCGGGTGGTATTCGTTTATTTGCGGCTCTTCAATTCGGTTCCATTTTCTATCATTTTTCGATTAATTAGTATAGCTTATTTTTAAAATATTTAGCTTTGCTTATTTTATCATTATGAGTAACGAGTAGTTTAATTAATGCTTGTTAAGTGATTTAGTGATTTAGAATTTAAGTGCGGGTTTAAAAATGTTTAAAAATTTAATAGTCATTAGTATTTTTCCAATTTACATTCCGTCATTTACTTTTAATGCAATTTTAATACTTGCCATATATTTTTAAAAGCATTTTACTTTACTTGTCATTTAATTTCTTTAAACTTGTTTTCTAAGGATTTTAATTTGTTAAACCTAAGCCCGCACTTGATAAACATTTCACGTCACTTAGCAAGCATATTTGTCATTTATATCTTTTAGATCAATTTTAGTATAATCTTGTAGTTTTAAATGTTAGAATTAATATTAGTTTAATATTTAGTTTAAAAATAGTTTAAAACCAAAACCAAAAACTTAAATGACAATCAAGCTCGATTTACAACTTGAACGTAAATTTCCATTCACCTCTCGCCGAGGAAACGACCCGGAAGGTTTTTGAAATTGCTTTGGTTAAAAGCGTTTTTCTAGAACCCGACGGAAATACTATACTATATTATTATTGATATCCTCCTTATATATTATATATTATATATAGTGTGTTCGAACGTGATCAATTACTCACCGTCCTCGCAATAGTAATCATCCAAGGAAAAAAATTTAAATTCCATTGCCATATTTCATCTATATGAACACTAGTATGACAATCAACTATCTTTATATAATTAATGCGCATAGAAAGAATATTTAATCATAATCAATTGCTTGAGTATGATTAAAATCCTATCATAATGCGTGCATTAAATATGTGTACAACATTGTCCTTATGAGTTCGACACAAAGAAACAAACCACTAGGGTTTTCAATTCTTTGAAAAACTCATTTTAACTTCACAGTCTAACCGTTTAGTTAAAGATCAATCAAGTTCCAAAATTGATTATCTTTATGGACAACATCTTATAATTTATAGTTTGAGTCATTTACCAAATTCAAAATTCAACAATGCATCTTTATCGTTAACATGTTCACCATGATTCTGCGACTCATATTCCTCAACATTGATATAACATTTATCAATCAAGTATTTGAGGTATCCTTGCAGATCTATGAATGAGAATTATATCATTATGAGGTTTAACATTTACATGTAAAGCCTTAGTATGATATTCACTAGTGTGTTTCAAAGGTTATGTATTTTGTATTTTTATCTTTTCCAGATCTAAAAACGCTCCCACTTGCTTTTTGTAATTAGAGACTATTCTATAATTACTTAGCATGTATAGTAACAATAATGTGTTCTCTTTTGGGACATTACAAGATACATCGATAGTTTCTGAGTTTAATTTATTAATATCATTCTTCATAAGAATTTTAACAAATTCTGAACTTCAATTTTGAGGCTTACTGGGAGTCATCACATTCCATAATCATGATGGTGTCTTATTAACCTTCTAGGTTAGAGGTTTATTGAGTGTTTTCAAGACATACCCAATTTTCAAACCTTGACAAATTTGGAGGTAAAATATTTAAGTAATCTAAATCAAATGATTCCAAAAGAATTTGATTTAACACTCTAGACATACCATAAAAATGTGGTATTCTGTGAGTAATTTGATTGTGAGGCTTTACCACAATCTTTTAAATAACTTAATACTCTTTAGGTTACATACTTATGAATTGTGTCAAACCAAATTGAATATATAGTATTTAATAACCTATTGAATGCTTTAATGTATACATCTTTAACCAGTTCAGAAACTTTATGTACATATCTTTACAAAAGATATAACATGTTAACTATACATTATTTTGCCTTTGAATAATTCAAGGACTTCGTGTTTATGTCCTCACAAGAAGACATAACTTACTTTATGTTTTGAGTCTTTCAACAATTAAAGGACTTCATGTTTATTACTTTACAATAAATATAAACATACTTAACTAAAGTAATTTTGAACGCCGACTCTTGGCATCAATGATAATTTCAAGTTAACGATATTACTTCATTATTTGGGACATTCCAAGAGCATATAAACATTTTACTTGAAGTAGTATTTAATTTATATCTTGACATATATTCTAAATAGAGTATTATGTCCTAGTAGAATATTAGTTTCTTACCTTACGGTCAAGAGAACCTTTAATCATATTGTTATTGTCATGTGTTGTACCTTTCACACAAAAAAGCTTTCTCCCACTTGTGCATGGCACGACATCATACATGTAGTCAAACAACACGATGTTCGTTTGTTTATGTAGATAATATGATAGTGTCACAGATATTAGCGTTACAAGTAGATATAGAACCACATTGTTTAATAAGAACCAGTGCACGACTATCCTTAGAACCATGAGTGTCTGTAGTTGGAAAATAATGTATTATCTCAAGACAAGCTAGAAATAATCTAGGTTACTAACAAAACAATAAAGCTTGTAGCTCTTAATGAATTAGACAACATTACACGAATGTCTTGTTCAGAAATAAATCGCAATGCTCCCACTGGAGTTGACAACATTGCAAGTGTTACATAACCAGTGAAAACAAATAACGATCTATTTATTTTCCTACTTTCTATTAAATCCTACTAGTAGCTATGTACTTAGGTTTCAAAAACTCTACTATGTAGATGAGGGACTATCCATCAATGCTATTTATTAACTTGAAAATTAGGCATGCAATTTCCTCTATAATTTTGGTTAAAGCAAACAACTAGATAAATCTTGATAGTTTGCTTTTACCACTTTTGTGGTAATGTTGGTATTTCTTAATCAAAAACTCATAGAGCATCTTAAATTAAGATGTTATCATTTGATAGCTCCACGAACATGTTCTCTAGTTATCAAAATGTTTTATATGTTTTAAAGTATTCACCACCGAATAAGAGTGATGAAATCTATATGAAAATATAAGTCATGCAATCTACTTAACCTTGTAAGTTTGCTATGAGTTTGATTAAAATTAGGATGATTCCTTCGTTCCTATTATAACTTTTCTTAGCAAGGAAAAGTGATAGGAATGAGTCTCCCTTTTTCCTTAAAAGGAAAAGAGGCTCGGTTTGTCTTCTTCAAGAAAGAAACAAACCATCATTTACGGTTTAAAGTTGCATTAATACTATTAAAGAATCATAAAATTCAATTTTTTGTATTTTCGAAAATACTCCTTGAAGAAAATTAACTATCCATGTTTAACTATATAAACAATTAATTTTCTAAAGGCTAGGATCCTACTTGACATACCACCATCACATTAGTTGATATGCTAGCAATAGTGTATTCAAAAGGTAATTGGCGATCAATAATTGCCACCGGTGTAATTCGTAGAACATTATGGGACTTACTTTATTACATTAATGTACTAGTAAGCATGTTATCCCATCTATGCCTCGAGCTTAAGGTCTCACCAACTTAACTCGATTAAGTCGTTCAATCAAGAACTGTGATTATGTAACACCAACGTCTCACGAAAAATGTATAATCACCTTGGGTTGCAATCTACATACATCTCACGTGATTTAAAAGGCAATTGCAAGTGTTCTTACCAATTGGATGGCAGCAACTTATTTAAAAGGGTATTTATATTTGTCGTGACAAATATCTACGAAGAAGCATGCATACATCTTAGTATCATAAATTTTAATAAAAAACTTTACTCAATTAAGTTATTTATTACGGTGTCACTTATTTCCTATACATCCTATGTATAAACAGTGATACCTTTTAAAATTGACAATTCAACGTGTTTTCAAATCTAAAGAATTCCTATTTTATCACGGGAAAAGATTAAAAAATGATTAAAAATCACTCAAACCCTAGACCATTCGTGCTTCCTA
>BQNB010143122.1:0-15213 GCA_026074375.1 Tanacetum coccineum | reverse complement strand
TCTATTTGTTTATTTTCTTTTTCGTGGCTTAAAAGTAGATGTCGTAAAGTTAATTGTTGAAACTCTTGGCTCACGAAGCCTTTGTAATTCTCCTTCTAGCTGATTGCTAGAGTGGTTATTTTTAATAAATCATTGTTCAAAAAAAAAAGGGACCATAGATATATATAGCATCAAAGAATATGCCGTAATGAAAATAAATGTTTTATATTCGCGTAATATCATCTATTTTCAATTGGGTAGAATTGTAGACATTGGAATACCAATTTTATGTCAGCAATGAAGCTCTCAGAAGCAATGCATGTCGACTATCTTCTACAATTTCCCAAATGCCATAAGTGACACTCCGGAGTTAATGCAATGGGGACAATTTTATCTTTTATTTTGAAGTACAATTTGACCTCGAAAGGCTAATATTTCCTCCATAACATAGGCCAAAAAAGCGTTTGGAAGTAACGAAACTTTTGGGACATGTTCGGTGCGTTAAAAAAATAGATGTTTAGCTTTGGTTATCTGAATGATCTTTAGCATTCTAGCGAGAAGCATCTACAAATGTAACAGAACAACTTCCATTCACAATCACATAAAAACTTGAAAGTCCTCAACAACAAACAACGAAACAACCATAAGCTAAACATGATTCACAAGCTTCGTTCGTTCCCTTACCCGTATTTATTATAACCCGAACCCCGAACTTGCTCCTAAATATTTACTACATTTAGGCATCAACAGTCTCGCTAGAGTCGGCAGCAGCCAGGATAAGCTCAGGGTGGACGCTTCCCACCAATGTTCCATCCAACGCGTTGGGAAGACCCAACGCCTTCAAAGCCAAATGAGCCGCCTTCTGTCCTGATATCATCATAGCACCAAAAGTTGGCCCCTGTATACAATATCATCACACAAATCAATTAGCACATTAACATCAATATGAGTATTGTTTTTAACAAAGATGTTGGACTTACCATCCTGGGAGATCCATCGATCTCAGCAACTTCCATCCCGGTAACAATCATACCAGGAACAATCTCTCTTGTCAGCTTCACAATCGCATCTTCAGCAGTGTTCATGTCGAGAGCCTTCATCCCTGGAACGCTCTCGATCATGCCAACACTCCTAAGCCTCTTAACACCAGTAGCGCCCATGGGCCCATCATGGCCACACGAGCTGACAACAACCTTAGCCTCCATAACATTAGGGTCCATGCATGATTGTGTGTCGTGGTTCATTGCAACCAAAGCCCAATTGGTCACCACACCACCTACTCTTCCTCCCTTGATGATCAAGTCCTCAGCTGCAACCGCATTAAAGAGCTTGACATTTGGCCTAGCCAAAAGCTTGCTCATGATTGTGGATGTGAACAAAGCGGCGTGCTTGATGACGACGTAGTCTTCTTGCTCATCGTACTCGATCTCGAGCTCGTCAAGGAAGTGGTGGGCAGGCTTGCGGACAACCATCGCTGAGAATAGTTGTCCACCTAGCCATGCACCACCACCTGGGCTCACAGATTGCTCAATGATAGCTACCTGTTAATTTTTTAACCATTTACTCTTATTAAATAACTTGATTCAATATTAAATATATATTTCATCATAGCACCAAAAGTTGGCCCCTGTATACAATACCATCACATAAAGTTAAGCAACTGCTCAAAGAGTAAAAAAAAAAGATGGTACTTAATATGTACTGTATTAATTGTTAATTTATTATGTAATAATATTTTTATTTATTTGCAAATGGAGTAACTTATAATTGGACAATAAAACTTCAATTACATATTTATTACGGAGTAAATGTCACTAAAGAAAACAAAAATTTATTCAATCTTGAATTAATATTTGTAACATCGATACTAACATCATCAATGATAAACAATTGAAAAAAAAAAATTATATGAGCTTTTTATATCTTCCTAACATTTTTTCTTACTTATTCTCACCCCAACTTTAAAACATGACAAGTATCATTTGGTTCAATCAGCTTTACAAGTAGGAATATTTTACATGAACTTTTAGTAATCTCCATATATATCTACTACATATAATAAAACAATATTATTGCTGATATTATTTTATTTCAAATATATTATGTAACAAAGAAAGTATATACCGAGTGCACATAAGACTAGTGTTTATACCAGAACAATAAACAAACGTAAAGTGTGTAATAGACCAAACGTGCAGCATCAAAACAAAACATAAACAACCTTAAATTGCATAGAATCTGAACATATCGATCTCGTAACAAAACAAACACATGCAGATATCAAAAACACAAAAATAACATAAAAATGGTATCAAATATATATATACCTGAACGTTAGGGTTTTTGCTAAGCTCATAAGCACAAGACAAACCAGCAGATCCAGCACCAACAACAACAACATCAGTATCAGCGTAAGTAATCATGTCCGTCATGTACCTCCTAGTCATTTCACGTGACACGATGGCTTCCTTAATGGGTTGAAACGTGAATGATCCAAGATCATATGACATGGTAATGGGTGTGTTTGTTTTGTTGGATTTGACTGCAGGTTGGATCATTCTAACAGGAGATGTGACTGGGACTCCATGGAAGGATGATTGGGTTTTGGTGTAGAGTGGTGAGGTGAAAGTAGTTGTCATTGATGCCATTGTTAGAGGGTTTGAATGTTTTTTTTTTGTTTTCAAGTGTGTGTGTTTTGAAGGTGTGTGAGTGGGTGTGATGAAGGTGGCGGAGTTATATAGAGTGGAAAGGAGGATAGGTTTTGAAGGTTCTAGAGTGAGTGAATTGTGTGGGTCATCTTGCCACTTGTAAATAGTACTAGGTTTCTTTGCCGGGCTATAAGCACGGCCCATTAGCGTAAATATTTTGTATTTTAGAACTTGTATACATGTTTCTTATATATATATATATATAAAATATACCAGTAAAAGACATTTAAGCTAATTAAGTGGAAAAACCAACTCAAATAAAGTAAAAAGTAACCTTTATTTTACATAGAGTGTGTTTGGTGACACGTAGCAGTAGCAGTAAGTAGTAGCAGGAGCAGTAAGCGGCGGTTGTTTGTTTAAAAAATGTGTTTGGTAATTTAGTTGTAAGTTGTAATTAAAATGTGTAAAATTACAAAAAATGGCTTATAACCTAATTAAAGAAATTATAAATTTTATATTTGAGGGTATAAATGTACTTTTATAACAAACTGCTTGGAGCAGTTGTGAAATGCTTTTTCAAGAAGCATTTGAGATTGGAGCGGTTAAACAATATCCAAATGCTTGTTGAAGTGTTGCCAAACAAGTTTTTCATCTAAAATGTTTGCCGCTCCTAAACGCTCCAAAACGCTTGTTGCCAAACACAGCCATATATGGAATGAGAAAAGGGGTAAGTTATACATACCCCTAAAAAGTCATTCGTACCCCCTTGTTTTTTCGGTTTTTTTATTTTATTTTATTTTTAAAATTTTTTTTTATAATTTTGTTTATATTATAAAACTGTGAAACTGAAAGTGCGAAATAAAAATTATAAAGTTTAACAAGTCAAAAGTATGAAACTGGCAAAAAAAGTAACAGAAACTAATAAAAGACTGTGTTGCACTATAAACTGGAAGACAAAAAAACATGTTTTGTACCTTTTTTATATATTTTTTATTTTACTTTATTTTTTATTTTTTTTGAACGGCAATTGTGACTACATGGCCTCTAGCCCAGAAGGCGTAGCGAGCCCACACAAAGAGTACCAACACTAGCACCCACGAGAAAATAAAAGTGTAGGTTTAATAATATTATACTTTCTTTTCTCATCATCATGTTGTCTATGACTCCGTTGCTCGCCCATACTTATGGCCATGATTTTCTAGACTTTAGGCCACAATGACTAAAGTAATTGTGCTTTCAACATGTAACTTTAAACATGTATAGTAAATATAACAATTTACTTTTTTCTATATTTCATTTAGAATTTAAGAAATATCATGCTAGTTTGTGTCAGCGAACTCCATTAACTGATTGTAACAATAATTAGAGCTAAAGGGAAACAACAAGACTGATGTGATTATGGAGTATATAGCAACGTGTTGCATAATAATCATATTATAGAGAGAAGACATTATTTCTAGCTTTTTTGAAATGTTGCATGTTTTTTGCTTGGATGATGGTGCACAAACACCCTTTCTATTTGATGAGACATTAGTACATTACCATCAACTACCATTCAAAAAATCACCCTCAATCGATGATATAAAACACTACTCGGTATTTCTTATACATTTTTTGTCACCGCGTACTCCGTATTTGCATATATGGATTTACATGTTATTTTACCACATATCCTTCCGTTTCCTCTTTGTATAACTTAAAATGATAGCTTTAAAAAGTTCATTTCATTCTTTCAATAATTTTACTTGGCTCCTTTTACCTTGAGTACTTTTAGGCTATCTTATCCATTCTTATCTTCATTAAAAGTAGATGTGTTGTTTCACTCATGTCTAAGACAATATTTGTACCCCCAGCATATTTTTAAAGGATAAGTTTCCTCTCATGTTTACATGAGAGGTAATGTTCTGTTTTATCTGATTGTACATTTGATCAAATGTACAATCAGATAAAGCAGAACTTTACCCCTCATGTTCATTTGAACATGAGAGGATCTTTTTCCATTTTTAAAATAGAAGGCTTGATATTACTCAATTATCATCACACATCAAGGAGGAAGGACATAATAAAAATTACCTGTTTTGTGGAAGCTAATATTTTACCCAACAATAGTAGCTTTGAAACATAAAAATCAATTTATCATTTTTAAGAGTGTAAAGAAAAAAGAAAAATATAGAGTGAGATATATATGTGTATTTTGGTAAAGAATGCTTTTTTTAACAAGATTATCATTTTTCTTCATATATGTATCCACGCCAAAATCCATCAAACCTGCAAAAATCACACGAGCCAAAGCCCAAAGGTGAGACAAAAAGAAATGATAGTAAAGTCAAAGAAAGATAAAAGGAACTGAAGATAGAAATATATACTGAAAAAACAAAATTCATATCAAGAAAGTTACTTTTTTATATAAAGATAACATACCTCACACACATAATATCATCATCTTCTTTTCTCCCACCATCAATAGCATTACTACAAAAATAAGCCAGTATAAAATAAAATTAACCCCAAAAATCACAGTAGTTAACTCGGTTAATTTAAAAATAACTAGAGATAAGGTAAGTAAAAAAAGAAGTAAAAGAATGATAAGTAAAAGTTAGAGCATTACCATGGAACATATCTAGCCGGAAGCAACTGGCCACGATAAGAGGAGGTTGAGAGAAAGTGAAGGGAAGAAATGAGATAGAGGTGACTGGTGAGTAAAGTTGGTAAAAATAAAGATGTGTGAGAGACCGAGAGAAGGAGAGGGGTAATAATTTGACATTTGATCTTTTGGGCAAGGCTACACACAACATCTTAACTTTTAACGTAAAATTTTCAACCTCCAATAGTGCCTAACTATTTAATGTATATGTGTCACTCTTAGAGCTTGTCACAGTAAATTTGAAGCTCTCTTTTATAATATAGGTAGATTTTGATTTGGATAGTGATATAAAAATAAATATCAAATTTGATTATTAACGTCTATTTTGGTTTTAGTAAGCAACGTATGTTTTGGATTTTTGGTAACAAAGCATATTCTCGGTTTTGAATATTGGTATAATTCCGTATTTGAAAGTGAAAAGGCATTGTCTAAGGCCCTGACCGCACGCACCCACAGCCGAAGCCGTGGGACAATTGTCTCAATCAACTATTATAGTGTTAAAAGTGGTTTCTGATTTTGCATTATTTGGATTTTATTTGCAAAATATTTACATAATTTTGTCCTTTCTTACCCACTGAGTAAGTGACTAGGACTGTACTTAAAAATAATTTGCTTTTTACGGTTGAATCGGTTCGGGTAAAAAAATAGGTCAAACTTAACCCGTTTTTATATTTTCAAAATTCGATCAGACTCGTCGAGTTTGAAGTGACTCGGGTCAACCCAGTTCTCGAGACCCTGCCGGGTTTTAATTCTTTTCGTGTTTTTCTACAAATAAAACAAGTTAATTATATATACTTACGACGTAATTTTATTTTTACATGTTATATTTCTTAATAATAATTTTTAGGCTTAGTATATGAAATACATGATTTATATATATTTACTTTTTTTGTATCATTGCAAATATTTTTGATTTTTTTTGGTTGTGCAAGGCCAAGTTGATCTGGTGGTTGAACCGATAACTCGATGACCCGATGACTTGACCGGATCGATTAGAGACCCGGTTTTTAAAACATTGCTTTTACTAATACAAAATGTATACTATATAGTATGACGTAAGCAATGGTATTTATGTAACAACCAAAATGACAATAACAATGTTGTGTGCCCTTACGTCGCGCTGAGATAAAACCTACTTAATTTATCTAATTTATTTTCAGCTACAAAAATTCTTATGATCTCACACAAGATGCCAAAAGTCAATATTACTCAAGTAGCAGCTGTTACGGCGTAAGAACCTTAACTGGTTACGTCGTAAAAATAAATTATTCTGCATGCGGCAATTACCTAAACAAGTCGCGACCATTACTTTTGGGTTAAGCATTGTAATGTACTCGGTTAAAAACTTATTCTGCTTTGTTAAATTCAAATGATCACTTTTCAAAACGACTCATATAGAGATCGTTCTTTATTACTATGTGTTATGATGCTATGAAGTCACTCGCCCTCAGTTACCTTTCTAGTGCGACATTTTGGGGGTGTGACATATTGGTACCAGAGCCATGGCTATAGAGAACTAGGTTGCATTAGTAGGCCTAGACTATAACCGTTTTCATAAACATTGCATCACGTAAAACTCTTTCATGTACATAAACACTACTTGCTTACATTACTTGCTTACATGACTTATACTTGCGTTTTGTAACATCCGAGAATTTTTGAAATTTCGAATGACGATTTCAATCTTTGACTATTCAAGTCTGACTTGACTTTTGACTTTTGGTCTCTTATTGTCACATAAAACGATTACCGCGTAACTGGTAAAATTTTCGAAACATATTTCAATAATAAATCATATTTATTATTACACACCTCGAGTACAAAGTTATTTTTAACTTATTTGATTCGAAAACGAAAAAGATATATATTAATTCATAGTTGATTTATTAAAAACGAACCACTAAATCACGTTTTCATGATTCGGACCCTAAAGCAATTTGATGTGAAACGATATTTCAGACAACTTTTTAGTTTTGACTGAGACCTGGAAACAGTCAGAAGGTGACTGAAATGCTCTCGCAAGATTTTAGAAACATAAAAATAATTAACAGATATTTTATTAAATGTTATAAAATATTTATGAAATATTATCAAGTGAATACTCATTTTTATCAGAAAAATGATTTGGAAAACAATGGCGCAAGTTTCGCGCGTTGAATAGTCCGTTAAGTGGTTCAAACGAGTCCCGAACCGCTTTTTATCAAAACTACACTAAAAATTTACACAAGGAACCCTCATCTATTTGAGACATGTCATTTTTAATTCTAACTTTTAATATATATATATATATATATATATATATATATATAGTATATATATATATATATATATTACATAATTATTTCCTTTTAATATATATATAAACTTTATATATTCTTTTTCATTTCATATAAAAACTAAACACACACTCCCATCATCTCTCTTCTCTCTCTTTTCCGGTGACCACCATCGCCGGATCCGGCCACCACCAACCGCCGCTGGAAAAGTTTTCCGGCGGGTTTTCCGGCCAAAACATAAAGTGTTTCTCATCTCCGGATCTACCTGATCCACCAACTTACGCACCTCCACGCGTCCTCACGGTCACCACCATTCACTCATCGCCGCTCCACCTTCGCCCCACACTACCCCATTCGAACACCATCCCACCTCCACCCCCACCACGATAATCATCATCGCCTCGTCACCCTCCTCCGGCTGCCTCCCCACCGACGACACCATCCCCACCACTAATGCATCAAGGGTGCGTGTGGTATTAAGTCGCCACCATGGGGTGTGTTGGCTTCGTTTTCAAAGCAAAAGGGTGCGTCGGGTTCATTTTACAACCACCCCTAGGGGTGTGTTTTGGGTGACAGCCACCCATATTGGGTGCGTTCGGTTGTCACAGCCCCCATGAGGGTGCTTGTTTCTTAGTATTAACCTTAAAGGATGCGTTGGTTTTGTATTTCGCCACAATGGGTGCGGTTTGTTGTGTTTTGCACCGACCGGGGTGCGTTTGGTTGTTATTTTCAGCGGATAGGGGACGTTGGGTCTGGGTTCAGATTAGGGTACATTGGTTTGTTGTATTTAAGCGGGTTAATGTGCGTCTAGTTTGTTATTAAAACCAACCAGGGTGCGTTGGTTTTGGTTATATCAAGAAAAGGGTGCGTTGGGTTTATATGGAATAGATTAGGTTTGTTTGGTTTGGGTGGCAGCCGCCACCGGGGTGTCGGGTTGGCTGCGGGACAGCCGGGTATAGCCGGGTTTGGTGTTGGGTTGGCTGCGGGACAGCCGGGGACCACCGGGGGAGGGATGTCGGGTTTGGGACAGCGGGTTTAGGGTGTGTTTGGTTTAGACAGAAACGCCAAGGGGTGTGTTTGGTTTGGTAAAAGCACCATATGGGTGCGTTTGGTTGGGTAGAATTACATAAGGAGTGCGTTTGGGTTACTTGAAGGGGTGCGTTGAATTTGGGATAAACACCGAAAAGGGTGAGTTTGGTTTTGCACCACAAATGTATATTTCGTTTAATTTAATCGGATTAATTAAAATGTGATGAAATCAAAAAAACTTGCGGCGTCTAAGTATAATATGTAATAATATTAAAACGGGAATTGATATTAATCTATAAGCCATAAGAGACACATTTTAGATAAGTTTTGAGTTAAAAACGGACTTTGGCGCGTTTTTGTAACGGTACACTGTGAGCAGAAAACGGAACAGGGGATTCGGGATTCGAGATTTGAAAAGTCAGACTTTACAAAATATAACAAATTATATTTTTACGGACGTTTTGATATAAAACGGGACTTTTAACTCTCAATAACGAAGAAACTGGAGTGAAATCGGAATATACACTTTAATAGAAATATATGTTATTTTTAATATATATTAAATCTGACAGACTTATTAATTAAAGGATTTGAGCACTTTCGAGTCCGTTTCGGCCTTCCGGCGAAACACGAAAGTTGTTCGTAATGACGTTTTACTTTGCCGCGAGGATTGTCAGTTTTAAAATTAAGACATAGCGGGTCAAAACTAAAGGTCGGTTGATCTATTATTTCAATTAATTATATTTAAGACCATTGTTCGGTTCTAAAAACGGAAGGTCTAAAAATAGTAACTTTCGGTAAATATTCGACATAAGCTATGATTGGACGGAAAATAGTATATATTCATATAATATACTAAGGGTTAAGGTTTAAAGACGCGCAAGTGGATTTCTCATCACATGTATATATGTATGTATACATATTAAAATATGTATGATTTCGTCGTTACGATGTACGCATCGTTGATCGTATTTAATACGTGTATTATAATAGAGCGACATAATTATAGGTCGTGGCCGAGATCGTTGCAGATTCGGTTGTGAATTATTTGGATTATTTGATCGTGGTCTTTGATCAAGGTGAGTTTATAGCCCCATGTTTTACTGGTTTTACATATATTTTTGGGGTGAGAACATGCTTGTTTACAAATGCATTTACAGGATTGTTTACAAATTGGTTTACATACTCATTTACATAGCTCGCTATGGGATACATTACTTGACTTCATTTTTGGTCACGAATGCATACTTTACTTTTGAAATGATTATGGATTAGCTTAAGTTGCATGAACTGTTAATTACTCGGAGGGTAAGCGCGAATGTTATAAGATAGATCTATTTGGGATTGACAATCCCCGTTCGGGTGACTAGCTATCACTGGGAACGAACGTTATACCATGTCGGATTACGATTTGATTGGCGCCTGCGGGGCCAACAATCATTACTGCCCGGGTGTTCTTGGAGGGAACACCCATGATGGGAACATATTATTTGCATACATGCCCGGGTGTTCTTGGAGGGAACACCCATGAGGGGAACACATTATTTTTATTACTGCCCGGGTGTTCTTGGAGGGAACACCTACAATGGGTACATTCTTACGGTGCCTTGAATAAAGTGGCATACATACAAGTCTACGTCGCAGTTTCATGAACTTAGAGTAATCGTAATCATTGTTTTATACTCACACGAATATTTACTATGCCTTGAATAAAGTGGCAATACATACTTGAAACATTTAGGTGACATTAAATTGGTCATGCATTCTTTATAAATCTTTGGGATTTTTACATGGTACTGTGATGACACAGTGGACAAATACATTCATTTGAAACTTACATTCATATTTGAACTAACCTATGAACTCACCAACTTTAATGTTGACACTTTTAAGCATGTTTTTCTCAGGTGAATTAGATGCTTGGATTATTTGATGTGCATTGGAGTCTTTACATTCAAGTTTTTCATGGTGATGCAATTATGGGACAACTATTATTTTGATTTCAGAAAATCAACGAGATTGTTTTACAAACGACACATTTAGAGGTCGTTCTCTTGTATCTAGCGCTGTGTATTATGAAGTAGCACCCCATGTGGTATTCCGCTGCGTTGAGATATTTTTGGGGGTGTTACACGTTTACTTTCCTATGGCACACTTTTACGCTTGTCGTGAATATTATACTTATATAAAATCCCTGATTGTCACAGTACTATGACCACACCTCGTCCCACACATTTTTCTGCTACTACCCCATGTGCCGAAGTATTTGCCCCATTTGTCATCATATCCGATTCTGACGATGAGATTACTACCTTACCCGTTAGACCCGCACCATTATCACCAGATCACGCATCGGCTTTGTATGGCGACCCACTGGATTCTGGTGACGACTCATCAGACGAGGATCTGAAGGAGACTGCTGAGTCACTACACACTCAGACTACTTCGACATTAGTTGTTCTTTCACCATCTACTCGACCCCTACCTACTAGCCCTGCCTTTGCCCGTCGACCGGGAAAGGAGATCTCGATGCTACTAGGCTACAGAGCAGCCATAGATCGATGGAGAGCTGCATCACCATCCACCTGTCATCCCAGAGATACCATCACCATCATCACCACCATCACTTTTGCCATCATCATCTTCACCACCACCATCACTTTTATCATCCTCGTCTCGTAAGAGATCCAGATCACCCTCACCATCGCCACCACCATCAGTATCACCATCACCACTACCATCACCACCACCATCAGCAGCACCACCACCACCACCAGAGCATATTGAGTCAGTTAGGGATGACATAGAGACCGTGCGTGTTAGTTTGGCATCTGCCATGCAAAAGACGATGACCCTTCGTGCTAGAGTTGGGTTGTTGGAGCAGCACAATGTGGTTACTTGAGATTCACTGTGGATTTCTAGAGGGAGGATCACACGGTCAGAGCTTCGAGCAGTATATGCTGAGCAGGAGGTCAGAGAGTTTAGGGTGACCGACAGACTTGAGATCATAGAGTTACGCAGTCGAGCCGAGTACGCAGAGAGTCGTCTTGAGCAGAGCCATGATGGGCAGACTGGAGACGGAGCTTGCACTCAGAGGACTGATATGATAGAGTAGGATAGTGAGGCATCGCGTGCTAGGGCTGAGGCTGTAGAGCATCGAGCTGAGACGCTACAGGTATCACCAGGAGCCGCTCAGATGGATGTTAGAGATTTGATAGAGTCCCGGGAGGCTAACAAGTTTGAGATGGCCGAGCTACGGAGTCGAGCGTAGGACATAGAGGCTAGCTTCTGGGATCTTGAGAGGCACCTTGGTCCATAGACATATATACTAGCGTCATTTTATGGCTTCTTTTGGATTGTATCCTACTAAACTTGAGTAGTACTCGGTTGGTAGTGTTAATGAGAAACTTGTACTCTTTTATCCATGTAAAACGATGTATTAAGTATTAACCTATATTGTTGGTTACGATTATGCTACTTATGATGTTGACTTATTTATGCCATGGTTGTTTTTATCTTATACCTCTGTGTGTCGTGGTCTCACTTTACATGTATGATGTGCTCATTTCGGGTCGTGATTTTACCTTGGACGAAATCTCATTATATATTGTTTTTCTTGTGATCTTAAGGAAACAATGTCAACTACGAATCAAGGGATGAGTTTTGTAGAAATCGAGAAGATTGTAGCACAAAGTGGCCAGGGTTTACACTGTCGGGCCAACTGGCAAGGGTAAGTATGTTGAAAACCTGCCCTACTGCAGTAAGTGTACCCATTATCACAATGGACCTTTCCCGCCCACTTGCAATAACTGTGAAAGGTGAGCCATATGGCCAAAGACTGTAGAGCCCCTGCCCGAGCAGCAAACCAAGGAAACCAAAACAACCAGAGGAACCCACCTACCTGCTTTGGTTGTGGACAAAAGGGCATTATAGGAATGAATGTCCAGACGCAGAAAACCAGACCCGAGGCAACCAGAATCAGGGAAGCCGAAATGGAGGAATCAATGGTTAAAGAAACCAAGATGGGAATAAAGCTCATGAAAACTCTAGCGTCTTGACAGATAATGCTAATGCTTAAGGAGAGACCTTTCCGTATTGACTAGTGAAACCTAAGTTGAAACTAACTTAGACTGTATTTCCTATAGGAATTTGTGTTGTACTTTCTTTTTAATTTCGTTGTATGGGTGAATGATTTAAATTATGGGTTAATACACAAAAAAGTTACTAAAGTTTGGCCAAATGTTCACCTAAGTTACTAAAGTTTTTTGGTTATAAATAGGTTACTCATGTATACGTGTTTATTATTTAGGTTACTAAACCTTAGAAAAAGTTACCCTCGGGTTACTTCGAGGGTGGGCAACCGGTTGATAACCCACTACCATTGCCACATTGATAATTTGTGGGTCCCACCTCATTAAAAAATCAAAGAAATAAATTACCAACTGAAAACCTCATTTCCCCCAACAACAACAATCTCATTTGTATCATTTCTATCATTCTTCCCGGACAACAACAATCTCATTACTATCATTTTTCTCCCAAAAAAACCCGAACACCACACCACTAGCAGCTTCTTCCTACTCAACCCAAAAAACACCCCATTCCAAAAACTTGAATCTTTATTAGGCATTTCATCGAGCACTTAATAAACACAACCGAACTCATTTCTCGCAACATAAACATCAACTAACTTACTACGAATTACATTAAAGTTCTGAAAACCAGAGTATCTTCCCATAAACATCAACATATAAGAAAATAAAGGTTAGAGAAACAGAAAACAAAACTCGTGTCATGTTTGCAACAACAAATTCAATGGCAGCGACATCACTAAGTAGTAGCACACCAAAGTTGACTTCTTCAGCATTCCAAACCCTCATTATCAGACATAAATTCACCACTCTTGTTAACAAACGCTCATCTTTGTTTATTTTCAATCGATCAAAACAAGCAGTAGCTTGCTTCTCTGATCACCGAAGGCGGCGCCGTTTGTTACTCGGGCCGAGTCGAGCAACGGAGGAGCCGAGGCGACGAGCTATGATTTTGATTTGTTTACTATAGATGCTAGTAGTGGTCGATTCAGGGCTTCACGTTTTTCCTGCTAATATTGCTAATTTTGGTGCTATCATTGTGATTTGTTTATATTGTTTCTTTAACCTTTATTTTCTTATAGTGTGATGAAACCTTAAATGTGTCAAAAGTGAGGAAGGCTGTGAGATGATTGACTCTGGTGTGAAAGAGCTATTATAAGAAAAGAAAAAAATATGCCACGTAGGCATTTAACTTGTAATAAAGGGTTAAAACATACGGGGTAACCAAAAAAACTTTAGTAACTTAGGTGAACATTTGGCCAGACTTTAGTAACTTTTTTGTGTATTAACCCTTAAATTATCTATCAAACTTATGTGTCATGAAAACTTCGTCGATTTTACCTTAACTCTCTATTTATTTATGCAGGCCACTCTTTAAACTATTATAACCCTTCAAACATTTTTACAACCACTTTATAAACCATTTCACTGTCACATAATAAGCTATCTTACTAATCATTAATAACTATTTAATTGTCCTCAAATGAACTAACATTTTAAACTATTCTACAATCGCCTTACAAACTATTTTTACTATCATTAATGAACTATCTTACTACTGGTTAATAAACCATCATCTTATAAACTATTTTACACCACCTTGTAGTTTTTTCTTTCCATCGATAATAAATCATTTCACTAACACTTTGTAAACTATTTGTACCACCTTAATAAAATCTTACCATCACCTAGTAAACTAACATCTTATAAACTATTCACTATTATTTCATAAACTAAATTACTATCATATATAAAATAACTCACTACCATTTTACGAACTAATTTCCTACCATTTCATAAACTAATTTGCCATCATTTATAAGCGGTTTCGCTATTATTTATATAAACCAAGTTACCATCACCTATAAACTATTCAGCTATTGTTTTGAAAATTAATTTACTATATACAAACTATCTCGCTATTATCCTACAAACTAAATTACTATCATTCTACAAACTATACTTCTATCAACTTATAAACTATTTTTCTTGACATCTTCTAATCATCTCAAAAATTACGTTACTATCACCTTATCAATTATTTTGTTTTTATTTTATGAAACTATTTGGTTTGCAATACATGAATTATTTTACTATCAGCCCATGAACTACTTAACTATCGTCTTATAACCCATCTTACGGTTACCTCGAAAACCATTTTGTTGTCATCCTAAAAACTACCTTGTTTCCATCTTGTGAATTATTTTCACACACTATAAAACTATTTTGATACTATTATATACATGGCATTAATTTGATGAAAATGAGCATTTCATTGTTAGTCCTAAATTATACATAGCCTGATCACCTATGTCTAATTTTGGAAGAACCATGCCATGCTGGTAATAGTCACCTTAAAACCTTTGTCAAAATCAATTTTTTACTTATATCTCTGAAAAGTAAAAAATTTGTGTGCATATCCATGAAACGTTTTTGTCACGAAAAATTAAATTAGTAATCATAGTGACTAAGTAAACCCTGTACACCACCTTACTACATAGAGTCGACATCATCTTACGCCAAATCCTATGTCGAAAAGTCAAGAC